>CM037998.1:25286172-25309300 GCA_021234005.1 Nephelium lappaceum
TGGGAAGCGGGAATGATGGAAACCAAGATATCAATCATGGAAGACAAAGATATAATTGGACAACGAGGCAATTAAAGACGATTGTGCTTAATCTTGAAGGCTTTGAACGCTAATTGGACACAATTGGAAGTAAACTGAAGTTAATTGGGTTTTAATTAATTTGGGGTTAATTTGTATTATGGGGATTGTTTAATTTATTAGGCTATTAATTATAGGTTTGAGTCATTTATTTAAATTAAAAGTCCAACATGGGTGTGTTTAGGAAATAGTCATAGTCAAAGTCAGAGTCAAAGTTAGAGTCATAGTCAATTAAAAATAGGATTTTACTTAGTTTCCAATAAGGTTTAGGATTGTATGCCTATATAAGGCTTATTAAACCTAAATTTTCAAGGAGTTGTTGATGGAATAAAGTAATTGAGAGATTTGTTTCTCTTTTGTTCATTGTTGAACATGTGATCTTATCAAGCTATGCTTGTGGCGATCGAAACCATGACTTATCTCTCACCTTCTCATCTATGTCTTGAGAGTGGCGTCAATATCATTCTTGTTATAATTTTGGTTCTTGATTATCATATATTCAATGGGTCAAAATTCTATATAATTTTGGTTCTTGAATGACATAATCAATGGGTCAAAGTTTTCGTTATAAACCTGTTTTAATCTTTCTTGGGGTTGTGTTTCAATTTGATTGTGGGTGTCGTATCGATATATACGGGGTTCGCATCAGTTGGTATCAGAGCTTTGGGTATTAATTCAGGTTTGATTTATCAATTTCTTGCTTTTTAATTTTTTTTTTTTTTTTTTTTTCCGCAAATCACCAGATCTATTCGGCTTTGTGCTTTGACATCAATTAATTCTTTTTGTTTTGTCTATTGCTTTTGGCATCACAAAACTGAATACATATATAATTCATTCTTTGATGTTGTGATTCTGCACGCCAAGCATTCAATACCCATTATATATTTGATTCTTGAAGACCACAAATCCACACAAGACAATCTGTTTTGCTTTGTGTGTGACATCTTAATTAATTTGGTGTTCTGTCTTTTGCTTTAGCGTCACAAACATACATTCTTTCTTTTGTCTTGTCTTGCAATCTGCACGTCACAAACATATAAAGATTCTCTCTTTGTTTATTGAAGACAGCAAACCAACATTGAACATATATTCTGTGAGTTTGCACGCCAAAATTCAGCACTCATTATCAACATATAAAATCTTTCTCTTGTTTCTTGAGAAGCCGCATATATTCAATATCTTGAATTCTTGAATTCTTGAAATTGCATTCTAGTGATTCTTGAATTCTTGAAATTGCATTCTAGTGATTTTTGAATTCTTGAATTTCAAGAATTTCAAGATTCATATCAATACTTTGTTTGTGGTTCAAATCTGCAATGATTTAAAAAGAAAATGAAAAGTTTGAGCGTGGAAAGGAAGTTTTGAGGGATAAACACGTGAGTGGAGTGAAACACGTGAGAGAGTGTGTGAGATTTTTTTTTCTAACATTCTTTTCAGGTCTCCATCACATCTTCGAACAACAATAACGATGGTTCACGATTTGAGGACAAATCGTTTTGAGGAAAGCGGGAATGATGGAAACCAAGATATCAATCATGGAAGACAAAGATATAATTGGACAACGAGGCAATTAAAGACGATTGTGCTTAATCTTGAAGGCTTTGAACGCTAATTGGACACAATTGGAAGCAAACTGAAGTTAATTGGGTTTTAATTAATTTGGGGTTAATTTGTATTATGGGGATTGTTTAATTTATTAGGCTATTAATTATAGGTTTGAGTCATTGATTTAAATTAAAAGCCCAACATGGGTGTGTTTAGGAAATAGTCATAGTCAAAGTCAGAGTCAAAGTTAGAGTCATAGTCAATTAAAAATAGGATTTTACTTAGTTTCCAATAAGGTTTAGGATTGTATGCCTATATAAGGCTTATTAAACCTAAATTTTCAAGGAGTTGTTGATGGAATAAAGTAATTGAGAGATTTGTTTCTCTTTTGTTCATTGTTGAACATGTGATCTTATCAAGCTATGCTTGTGGCGATCGAAACCATGACTTATCTCTCACCTTCTCATCTATGTCTTGAGAGTGGCGTCAATATCATTCTTGTTATAATTTTGGTTCTTGATTATCATATATTCAATGGGTCAAAATTCTATATAATTTTGGTTCTTGAATGACATAATCAATGGGTCAAAGTTTTCGTTATAAACCTGTTTTAATCTTTCTTGGGGTTGTGTTTCAATTTGATTGTGGGTGTCGTATCGATATATACGGGGTTCGCATCAGTTGGTATCAGAGCTTTGGGTATTAATTCAGGTTTGATTTATCAATTTCTTGCTTTTTAATTTTTTTTTTTTTTTTTTTCCGCAAATCACCAGATCTATTCGGCTTTGTGCTTTGACATCAATTAATTCTTTTTGTTTTGTCTATTGCTTTTGGCATCACAAAACTGAATACATATATAATTCATTCTTTGATGTTGTGATTCTGCACGCCAAGCATTCAATACCCATTATATATTTGATTCTTGAAGACCACAAATCCACACAAGACAATCTGTTTTGCTTTGTGTGTGACATCTTAATTAATTTGGTGTTCTGTCTTTTGCTTTAGCGTCACAAACATACATTCTTTCTTTTGTCTTGTCTTGCAATCTGCACGTCACAAACATATAAAGATTCTCTCTTTGTTTATTGAAGACAGCAAACCAACATTGAACATATATTCTGTGAGTTTGCACGCCAAAATTCAGCACTCATTATCAACATATAAAATCTTTCTCTTGTTTCTTGAGAAGCCGCATATATTCAATATCTTGAATTCTTGAATTCTTGAAATTGCATTCTAGTGATTCTTGAATTCTTGAAATTGCATTCTAGTGATTTTTGAATTCTTGAATTTCAAGAATTTCAAGATTCATATCAATACTTTGTTTGTGGTTCAAATCTGCAATGATTTAAAAAGAAAATGAAAAGTTTGAGCGTGGAAAGGAAGTTTTGAGGGATAAACACGTGAGTGGAGTGAAACACGTGAGAGAGTGTGTGAGATTTTTTTTTTCTAACATTCTTTTCAGGTCTCCATCACATCTTCGAACAACAATAACGATGGTTCACGATTTGAGGACAAATCGTTTTGAGGAAAGCGGGAATGATGGAAACCAAGATATCAATCATGGAAGACAAAGATATAATTGGACAACGAGGCAATTAAAGACGATTGTGCTTAATCTTGAAGGCTTTGAACGCTAATTGGACACAATTGGAAGTAAACTGAAGTTAATTGGGTTTTAATTAATTTGGGGTTAATTTGTATTATGGGGATTGTTTAATTTATTAGGCTTTTAATTATAGGTTTGAGTCATTGATTTAAATTAAAAGCCCAACATGGGTGTGTTTAGGAAATAGTCATAGTCAAAGTCAGAGTCAAAGTTAGAGTCATAGTCAATTAAAAATAGGATTTTACTTAGTTTCCAATAAGGTTTAGGATTGTATGCCTATATAAGGCTTATTAAACCTAAATTTTCAAGGAGTTGTTGATGGAATAAAGTAATTGAGAGATTTGTTTCTCTTTTGTTCATTGTTGAACATGTGATCTTATCAAGCTATGCTTGTGGCGATCGAAACCATGACTTATCTCTCACCTTCTCATCTATGTCTTGAGAGTGGCGTCAATATCATTCTTGTTATAATTTTGGTTCTTGATTATCATATATTCAATGGGTCAAAATTCTATATAATTTTGGTTCTTGAATGACATAATCAATGGGTCAAAGTTTTCGTTATAAACCTGTTTTAATCTTTCTTGGGGTTGTGTTTCAATTTGATTGTGGGTGTCGTATCGATATATACGGGGTTCGCATCAGTTGGTATCAGAGCTTTGGGTATTAATTCAGGTTTGATTTATCAATTTCTTGCTTTTTAATTTTTTTTTTTTTTTTTTTTTCCGCAAATCACCAGATCTATTCGGCTTTGTGCTTTGACATCAATTAATTCTTTTTGTTTTGTCTATTGCTTTTGGCATCACAAAACTGAATACATATATAATTCATTCTTTGATGTTGTGATTCTGCACGCCAAGCATTCAATACCCATTATATATTTGATTCTTGAAGACCACAAATCCACACAAGACAATCTGTTTTGCTTTGTGTGTGACATCTTAATTAATTTGGTGTTCTGTCTTTTGCTTTAGCGTCACAAACATACATTCTTTCTTTTGTCTTGTCTTGCAATCTGCACGTCACAAACATATAAAGATTCTCTCTTTGTTTATTGAAGACAGCAAACCAACATTGAACATATATTCTGTGAGTTTGCACGCCAAAATTCAGCACTCATTATCAACATATAAAATCTTTCTCTTGTTTCTTGAGAAGCCGCATATATTCAATATCTTGAATTCTTGAATTCTTGAAATTGCATTCTAGTGATTCTTGAATTCTTGAAATTGCATTCTAGTGATTTTTGAATTCTTGAATTTCAAGAATTTCAAGATTCATATCAATACTTTGTTTGTGGTTCAAATCTGCAATGATTTAAAAAGAAAATGAAAAGTTTGAGCGTGGAAAGGAAGTTTTGAGGGATAAACACGTGAGTGGAGTGAAACACGTGAGAGAGTGTGTGAGATTTTTTTTTCTAACATTCTTTTCAGGTCTCCATCACATCTTCGAACAACAATAACGATGGTTCACGATTTGAGGACAAATCGTTTTGAGGAAAGCGGGAATGATGGAAACCAAGATATCAATCATGGAAGACAAAGATATAATTGGACAACGAGGCAATTAAAGACGATTGTGCTTAATCTTGAAGGCTTTGAACGCTAATTGGACACAATTGGAAGCAAACTGAAGTTAATTGGGTTTTAATTAATTTGGGGTTAATTTGTATTATGGGGATTGTTTAATTTATTAGGCTATTAATTATAGGTTTGAGTCATTGATTTAAATTAAAAGCCCAACATGGGTGTGTTTAGGAAATAGTCATAGTCAAAGTCAGAGTCAAAGTTAGAGTCATAGTCAATTAAAAATAGGATTTTACTTAGTTTCCAATAAGGTTTAGGATTGTATGCCTATATAAGGCTTATTAAACCTAAATTTTCAAGGAGTTGTTGATGGAATAAAGTAATTGAGAGATTTGTTTCTCTTTTGTTCATTGTTGAACATGTGATCTTATCAAGCTATGCTTGTGGCGATCGAAACCATGACTTATCTCTCACCTTCTCATCTATGTCTTGAGAGTGGCGTCAATATCATTCTTGTTATAATTTTGGTTCTTGATTATCATATATTCAATGGGTCAAAATTCTATATAATTTTGGTTCTTGAATGACATAATCAATGGGTCAAAGTTTTCGTTATAAACCTGTTTTAATCTTTCTTGGGGTTGTGTTTCAATTTGATTGTGGGTGTCGTATCGATATACGGGGTTCGCATCAGTTGGTATCAGAGCTTTGGGTATTAATTCAGGTTTGATTTATCAATTTCTTGCTTTTTAATTTTTTTTTTTTTTTTTTTTTCCGCAAATCACCAGATCTATTCGGCTTTGTGCTTTGACATCAATTAATTCTTTTTGTTTTGTCTATTGCTTTTGGCATCACAAAACTGAATACATATATAATTCATTCTTTGATGTTGTGATTCTGCACGCCAAGCATTCAATACCCATTATATATTTGATTCTTGAAGACCACAAATCCACACAAGACAATCTGTTTTGCTTTGTGTGTGACATCTTAATTAATTTGGTGTTCTGTCTTTTGCTTTAGCGTCACAAACATACATTCTTTCTTTTGTCTTGTCTTGCAATCTGCACGTCACAAACATATAAAGATTCTCTCTTTGTTTATTGAAGACAGCAAACCAACATTGAACATATATTCTGTGAGTTTGCACGCCAAAATTCAGCACTCATTATCAACATATAAAATCTTTCTCTTGTTTCTTGAGAAGCCGCATATATTCAATATCTTGAATTCTTGAATTCTTGAAATTGCATTCTAGTGATTCTTGAATTCTTGAAATTGCATTCTAGTGATTTTTGAATTCTTGAATTTCAAGAATTTCAAGATTCATATCAATACTTTGTTTGTGGTTCAAATCTGCAATGATTTAAAAAGAAAATGAAAAGTTTGAGCGTGGAAAGGAAGTTTTGAGGGATAAACACGTGAGTGGAGTGAAACACGTGAGAGAGTGTGTGAGATTTTTTTTTTCTAACATTCTTTTCAGGTCTCCATCACATCTTCGAACAACAATAACGATGGTTCACGATTTGAGGACAAATCGTTTTGAGGAAAGCGGGAATGATGGAAACCAAGATATCAATCATGGAAGACAAAGATATAATTGGACAACGAGGCAATTAAAGACGATTGTGCTTAATCTTGAAGGCTTTGAACGCTAATTGGACACAATTGGAAGTAAACTGAAGTTAATTGGGTTTTAATTAATTTGGGGTTAATTTGTATTATGGGGATTGTTTAATTTATTAGGCTATTAATTATAGGTTTGAGTCATTGATTTAAATTAAAAGCCCAACATGGGTGTGTTTAGGAAATAGTCATAGTCAAAGTCAGAGTCAAAGTTAGAGTCATAGTCAATTAAAAATAGGATTTTACTTAGTTTCCAATAAGGTTTAGGATTGTATGCCTATATAAGGCTTATTAAACCTAAATTTTCAAGGAGTTGTTGATGGAATAAAGTAATTGAGAGATTTGTTTCTCTTTTGTTCATTGTTGAACATGTGATCTTATCAAGCTATGCTTGTGGCGATCGAAACCATGACTTATCTCTCACCTTCTCATCTATGTCTTGAGAGTGGCGTCAATATCATTCTTGTTATAATTTTGGTTCTTGATTATCATATATTCAATGGGTCAAAATTCTATATAATTTTGGTTCTTGAATGACATAATCAATGGGTCAAAGTTTTCGTTATAAACCTGTTTTAATCTTTCTTGGGGTTGTGTTTCAATTTGATTGTGGGTGTCGTATCGATATATACGGGGTTCGCATCAGAAATTGAGTCTGTCGTGTCGCCTTTACTTGTGTGGGAAATTATCTCGTGTTATGGTTAGCGATATAACATTCCACACATAACCGCGAGATATCTTTGTAAGTAAGTAAGTGTGATAGTTGGCGTCTGTGCAAAGCATCTCGTGACTCTACGTCGGTTAGCGTTATCATAGCTATCGCGTGGTTGTAAGCATTATGGGGTACGAATGGTGCTTTTAGAAAATTAAGTTAGCATTTTAGATATTAAAAGTAAAGAAAGATATTTTATATGCTTTAAGTATATTTTACAATTAAATGAGATTTAAGTTTTGGGAAAATTTAAGAAATGGAAATTCATTTTATATGCTTTATAATTCATAAGCTTTCTTTGATGTTTTATGAATATATATAAGTTTTATGGATTTCCTATTTTAAGCTATCACTGAAATGTGATTTAAAATTTCATATGCTTTATATACCATAAGTTCTATATGAATCTTTATGCATGTATAGGTTCAAATGGTATGAAAGTTATAAGATTTATATAAATTTTGCGCATATTTGAGTTATAATCTTTATATATCTGCTTTGCGAACCAAATGCGATTTACGCTTTATAAGTTATAATTTATATGAAGTTTTATGTAAATATAAGCTTTAAAGTTCTTTACACATAATTTGAAATTAAATGAGACTAAAGCTATGCATCTATGAGTTTAAAATGCATTTCCATTTATAAGCTTTATATGCTTTTTATGTCCTCATGAGTTTTATGGTTTTATAAGTTTATGTAAGGTTTTATGTAATTATGTATTTTATAGATTTCCTAATTATACGTTACAATGGAATAAGATTCGAAATTTTACCATTAAATGAAGATTTAAATTTTGAAGGAATTTAAGAAATAGAAAGTCATTTTATGTGCTTTATAATCTATAAGCATTCTATAAAGTTTTAAGGAGATATAAGTTTTACGAATTTTCTATTTCATGCTATGCTTTGAAATGAGATTTAAGATTGAGAAGTTTTAAGAAGTAAGATTTATTTCTAAATGTTTTAAGGAGGTATTTTAAGAAATAAAACTTTTTAATTGAAAAGAAATATAAGTACTCACTAAGCTTCCATAGCTCATAATTTTTGTTTTTATGTTAAAAACCTTCTCACGTAATGACGTGGGTGACCGAGACAAAAAAACTCTTCCAGAAGAGTAGGTGGGCAAGGACACGACATTGCTTCTATATAAATACATTTTACTTATTTTGTATTTGAAAGTAATTGTGTGTAAATATATGTTTAAGTTGTAAATAAGTGGTCCAGATTCATTTATGATACAACAGTTTTAGTTTTTAAACCATTGCATAAGTTTGCAAATTAGTTGATTTTGATTTCATGCTTTTACTTTTGATGAAATGGAAATTATGATTTATGCCATTGAAAAATATGTTTGTGGCCAAAAGAAGTTGGACTGGAAAAATGAAAGTATATGGAAGTGTATTTTCCTTTGCAGGTGTTTTGGGAATGTCATAAATGCAATAGTTATGCTGTCAAATTTTTCATTTGAAAAAAAAAAAAAAAATCCAACCCATTCTAGTTTTACAAAGTAAAAAAAAAAAAAAAATTAAGGGTTCCACAGATTTCTTTTAGCCCAATTCATAGGGTTTAGGAGGATTCCATTGGGGCGCCAAGTAGAGCCTTTCGGACATAAGTATGAAGGGTTTTGGATTGGGTCTTATGACACTCAATCAGTAGCTTAATACGAGAAGAGATTCTCAAAGTTGGCCAGATTAGTTCCATTTATTAATGAAAATGAAGAGCAGAAGGTTAAGAGGGTTATAGCGGGCTTTAATGCTAGAATTAGGGCCTATGTAGCATCATTTGGCCACACTCAGTATGGGGGATTGGTGGAAGCAGCCACTACAATCGAGAGAAATGTGGAGGCCATCCCCAAGCCTAAGAAGTTCACCTCAAAGCATAGTTGGTCAGGTGGATATTAGGGAGGACACAACAAGACTACAAAGATTGGAGAAAAGTTTATAGGGTCATCCAGCCGTAAAATGAGCCAGGGGGCCCAGTCTGGTCAAAGTTCGGTAAGACAATCAACAGGGTTCAAAAGCACTAGAGAAGATTGGAAGACTTGGCCAACTTGCAAGAAGTATGGAAAGACACACCAGGGCGAGTGTGTCAGGGGTAGGAATGTATGTTTCAGATGTGGTCAGAAAGGCCACTTTATTAAGGATTGTCCCGGCCTAGTTTCATCCAATAAACTGGAGGCCAGGATTACTACCCCAAGGTAGTCTAGTGGGGGTCGTGGACCCGAGAGGAGAGGCCTCCAAGGTAGAGGATTATTTGCTGCAGATCAGCCGAGTGGCGTACCTAGTAGGGGTTTACCACCCAGGGGACAACCTGGTAGGCCCCCTAGTCAGGCTAGAGTGCATACAGTCACTCATCAAGAAGTAGATGCTGCTCCTGAAGTTGTCAGAGGTATTATCTCTTTGTTTGATACTGATGCTCATTTGTTGATTGATTCAGAAGCTACCCACTCTTTTATGTTGTCAAACTTTGCTACAAAAGTAAGAATAGAAGATGAGCCAGCAAATTATAGTATGGTAGTATCCTTTCCTACTGAAGGTACGCTCTTGTCAGATAAAGTTTATATGGGAAGTAAAGTAATGATAGTTGGTCAAGGATTTCAGGCGAATCTGATCCTACTAGACATATAGGATTTTGATGTTATATTAGGAATGGATTGGTTATCGAAGCACCATGTTACGGTAGATTGCTTCAGGAAGGAAGTTAGGTTTAGCAGACCTGGGGAACCCGATATGGTCTTTTATAGTGTAAGGAAGATGCTCCCTACTGGTATGATAAGTGTAGTAAAAGTTAGTAAAATGCTTAGAAAGGCATGTTAGGGATAATTGGCTTATGTAGTAGGACCAGACAATGATATGGTGAAGTTGGAAGAGGTTCCGGTGAATTCTCAGATGTGTTTCCAGATGACCTTCTAGGTCTACCTCCAGATAAGGAGATAGAGTTTGAAATAGAGTTGGCTCCGGGCACAGAGCCTATTTTTATAACCCTATATCAGATGGCGCCAGTAGAGTTGAAGGAATTAAAGGTCCAGCTAGAGGAATTGACACATAAGGGTTTTAGAACATCACCTTAGGGAGCCCTTGTATTGTTTGTAAGAAAGAAGAATGGAAGCCTCAAGCTATGTATAGACTACAGACAGCTTAATAGGGTGACCATAAGAAACCAGTACCCACTTCCAAGGATAGATGACTTGTTTGATCAGCTCTAGGGAGCCAGGGTGTTCTCTAAGATTGATTTGAGGTCCAGGTACTACTAGTTAAAGATCCGTAAGGAAGATGTTTCTAAGACAGCTTTCAAAACTCGCTATGGGCATTATGAGTTTCTAGTGATGCCGTTCGGATTGACAAATGCCTTAGCCACTTTTATGGATCTAATGAACAGGGTCTTCAAACACTATTTGGATAAGTTCATGATAGTGTTCATAGATGATATCTTGATATATTCAGGTAGCCGAGAGCAGCACGCTGAGCACTTAAGGGTAATGTTGTAGACTTTGAGGGAACATCAACTTTATGCTAAGTTCAGTAAGTACCGGGTTTTGGCTGGATAAAGTGGCATTTCTGAGCCATGTAGTTTCAATGGAAGGAATATCTGTAGATCCTTAGAAGATAAAAGCAATAGTGAATTGGTAGTCACCCACGAATGTGATAGAAGTGAGAAGCTTTCTATGATTAGCTGGGTATTACAGAAAGTACGTGGAAGGGTTTTTTAAGATAGCAGTTCCCTTGACTAAGTTGACATGGAAGGAAGAGAAGTTCGAGTGGACTGATGAGTGCTAGTGTAGTTTTGAAGAGTTAAAGAAGAGATTGACCTTGGCACTTGTGCTTATGCTACCATCAAGGATAGATGGGTTTACAGTGTATTGTGATGCCTCCAGACAGGGATTAGGTTGTGTACTGATGCAGCATGATAGGGGGATAACTTATGCATCAAGACAGTTGAAGAAACATGAGCAGAATTACCTAACACACGACTTGAAACTCATAGTTGTTGTGTTTGCTTTGAGGATATGGATGCATTATTTGTATAGAGTCCCTTGTAGGATCTTTATTGATCAAAAGAGCCTATAGTACTTGTTTACACAGAAAGAGTTGAATATGAGGCAAAGAAGATGGATAAAACTCATTAAGGATTATGATGTACGATTGAGTATCATCCTGGTAAGGCTAATATGGTGACGGATGCACTAAGTTGAAAACCCTCAAGTTCAGTAGCCCAGCTAAAAGCAGAATACCTACCATTATTGGTAGAGTTGAGATCTATAGGGGTCAGGTTAGAGATGACGGATTCTGGAGCATTGTTAGCTGCATTTCATGTTCGTCTTGTTCTGGTGGATCAGGTTAGAGAGCTTCAGAGTAGAGATCCCTACCTAATGAAGATCAGGAATGAAATGGGGCTGGCAAGAAGAGTAATTTCACATTGAGGGATGATGGAACTTTGATGATGGGGCAAAAATTATGTGTGCCAAGTGTAGAAGACTTGAAGAAAAACATCATGGAAGAAGCTCACTCTTCAGTTTACGTCATGCACCCAAGGAGTACTAAGATGTATCGGACTCTGAAGGATCACTATTAGTGGAAAGGAATGAAAAAGAGATAGCAGAGTTCGTATCTAAATGCCTAACCTGCCAGCAAATTAAGGCTGAACATCAGAAACTAGCAGATTTGTTACAACCTTTGCCCATCCCTAAATGGAAATGGGAGAGGATCATTATAGACTTTATGGTAGGGCTTCCACGGAGTCAGAGTAGACATGATGTCATATGGGGTATAGTTGATAGGTTGACAAAGTCTACTCATTTCCTAGCAATCAGAAATAACTACTCCCTGGATAAGTTAGCTCAATTGTACATATATGAAATTGTACGGTTGCATGGCATACTAGTGTCCATCATGTCAGATAGAGATCCAAGATTTACCTCTAGATTCTGGCCGAGCTTACAGAAGGCATTGGACACTAAGTTGAATTTCAGTATGACATTTCACCTATAGACAAATGGCCAATTTGAGAGGACCATCCAAACACTAGAAGATATGTTAAGGGCATGTGTGATGGAGTTTAAAGAGAACTGGGATACCCACCTACCTCTGATAGAATTTGCATACAACAACAGCTATCAGTCTAGCATTGATATGGCACCGTATGAAGCTTTATGTGTTAGGAAATGTAGAACCTTGGTTTGTTGGGACGAGGTGGGTGAGAAAAAGCTAATTGGCCCTGAGATTGTCCAAGTCATGACTGAAAAGATTTAAGTCATAAGAGAAAGGCTGAAGATACAAGTGACAGAAAGAAAAGCTACGCAGACAATCATAGGAGGGACTTAGAGTTTTAAGTGGGTGACTGAGTCTTCTTATGCGTTTCACCATGAAAGAGTGTATTAAGATTTGGGAAGCGTGGGAAGTTAAGTCTAAGGTATATTGGGTCGTACGAGATAGTGGAAAGAGTGGGAGAGATGGCATATCGCTTGCAGTTGCCACCAGAATTAGCTAAGATTCATGATATTTTCCATGTTTCCATGCTTTGTAAGTATGTGGCCGATCCTTCGCACATATTAAAAGAGCAATCGGTGCAACTAAAGGAGAACCTAACCTACGAGGAGGAACCAGTGGAGATATTAGAGATAGTAGAGAACAATTGTTGCGCCACAAAGTGATCCCATTAGTAAAGGTGTTATGGATCCGAGGAAGGTACAGGGAACATGAAGAGCGAATGAGAGCTCAACACCCTTACCTATTCGAATCGGGTATGTAATTTTAAATTTCAAGGACGAAATTTCTATAAGGAGGGGTAAAACTGTAAGCCCTCGATGTTGATTTATGATTTCTCTAGTAACAACCCCTAAGTGACGTTTGGAATCCTAGATAATTAGTAAGAGATGTCTTGAGACCCTAGATGATTAAAAGAAAGTGTTGTAAAAATATAGAGATTGATTTAACCCAATTGTAGAATAAATCAGTATAAGAGTAAATTTGTCATTATCATTGGAGTTTTGTAAGTTAGCATTATATATGGACTAATTAGAAATAAGTTTATATATGTTAGGGGTCAAGATAGAATAAGCAAGAGTTTAAGGATGAAAAACGAATTTATTAAGGACATAATGGTCATTTATGGAACGTTAGTAGCACATAAGGTACATTGTTTCAACACTTAGCAAAATTTTCAAACAAAATACAAGCCAAAATTGAGAGACACGAGAGAGAGAAAGAAGTGGTTCGGCCAAGTGAGGATCAAGGGTGATCAAGTGAGTTCAATCAATTTTTGACCTCTAAATCAAGTAAGCAAGCTATCCTAAGTGATAAAACCAAGTTAGAAGCAAGAATCAAAGCTAAACAAAGGTTAGTTGTCACTTTTGAACATGTTGTTGTGATAAATTATGTGATGGTTGTGATGATGTTAGAGTTGGTTTTGATGGGAGGTTTTTATTTATATTAAGGGATGAATCTTTAGAGACTTAAAAGCAAGTGTAAATGGCATGGAAACCAAGTAGGTTTGATGAGCTAGGGTTTGTATGGGAGAGACTTTAAGTTGGTTTTGAGTTGGATGTCAATAAAATGAGTTGTAGACTAAGTGTTTGATAAAATGCCTAAGAGAATCAACATCAAAAACTTGAATGAAATCGACTTAGTATGTGTTGAGACATGTAAGGCCATAGTGAGTGATGTAGGAATCCAATGGAATTGAGGTCTTTTATGCATGATTCCATGTTGTTTACATGGTAAACGAACTTATGAAAATGTTAGAAATGAATTTCAACAACTTGCATTGTAAGGCATATATGAAGGGAATTAGTGGTTGTCATGGAATGCCACTTCTTTTATGTGTTTGAATGAATTGAATGAGTGTGTTTGAGTGTATATAGCACTAACGAAAGGAAAATTGAGGTTAGGAATGAAAAATGTGAAAATGGCTTTGAAAAAGTGGTGAAAAAATGAGGTTTTCCCTAGGTTTCGTCACCCGATGGTTGGAATTTTTCAGAACTGCTTTACGAGTGATCTAAATTCGAGTTAGGAAGATGTGTGGAGCAAGAATGAAGTGAAGAGCAGCCTTAGATAGGGCTGTGCATACTATTCGGCTTGACGGGGTCAAAAATAGTCACTTTTCGTTTCGAGCTTCAGAAAATTATTTCGGGTGTATGAGAGTGTTCCTAGGTGAAAATAAATAGAAGTCATGGAAAGAAATTGGAATTAGAAAGCTTGGGTGAAAAGAAAACCATGTAGATAAGCTTTTTAGTGAATATGCCCTTTTATGGTTAAGTTGAGTTAAAAGTTGTGTAATAAGTTTTGTAAAGCTCAATTTAGTGCATTCTAAGCGAATATGTGATGTGTAGGTGAAGGAGAGACTAGCGGAGCTGGAGAAGACCATTGAAGCTCATTTGGTAAGTTTGAAATTCAAGGTGAGTGCTAAAATGATTTTGCAAAGGTTATGGTGGTTTTCAATGTTTTAACATTTTATAAGTTAGTTTGCTATTTTAGAAATTGATATGAGCATTGTTGTTGATATCATGTTTTGGATGGAAAGGTGTAACTTTAATGATTTTATAAACATTGATTCTATTTTCAAATGAAGTTAAAGTTTTAAGCTTTGTTGGCAATTGAAATTATGTTTTATGGTTATTCAAAGAAAAATGAAGTTTGTAATTTTAAGTGGTTGATGCAAAAACAATATATGTATAATTAAGTTTTCAAAGGCAAATGTATACCCACCCTTGTAAGATTTATAGACTCAGCCGGTACGTCCCACACGTGTATGGCAAAGTTATGGGAGGAATTGCGTCACTAACTTTGGGGGGGATAAAGTCCATTGTGTCGCCTTTACGTGTATGAGATGTTGTCTTATACTACGTATTACGATTGAAAATTCTGCATGTAGTGTTGGGATGTCTTTATAAGTGTCACATGGATGGTGTTCATAGCTAAATCGCCACGTGACTCCACGTTGATTAGCGTTTACCTAGCTATCACGTGGTCGTAAGTTTTATAGGGTAACATTAGTGCATTTTAAAATGCCAAAGTAAGTTTGTAAATGAGCTATTTTTTTATACGATTTACAATTATATTTCAAAAGAGATTTTATAACCGTTTGTAATTTTATATGATGATTATGTTTATCAAGTTCTATTAAAGGTTTATGTATCTTTTATGTTAGCAATCTATGGTTTTGTTATGTTATGTATGAAGTTTTAGTTTTAACAATTAAGTGATAAAATTTTAATTTTAATGTTTTAAGGAGGTGTTTTAGAAAAGAAAATGTTATGGTTTTAACACTCATATGCCCTCACCGAGCTTCAATAAGCTCACTCTTTTCCTGTTTAATTTCAAAAACCTCCTCAAGTGATAGCATGAGTGACTAAGGCACAAGATCCTTTCTATTGAAATAGGTGGGTGCAAATTCAACGAATGCTTCCTTTGCATAATCATTTTGCATACCACATGAAAATTAAAAGCCATTTATTTTGTTTGTACTTTATGATATGTTTTGATGGCTTCTAAAATAAGAGTTGGTATTTATTTGTATTTTGGAGTGTATAAAGTTTTGTAACTTTTATTAAAGTTGTGAAAGGTACTTGATTTTCTAAGTTATTTTCTTATAAGAAATTGGTATTTACCTTATGATTTATGGTTTATTGTTCTACATGAATTATTTGTATGAAAATGGAAAGAAAGTTTGAGTGTATGTTTATGGAAGAAGTTGGGTAGGAAACATGGAAGTATATGGAAGTGTATTTTACTTTGCAGGCGTTTTGGAAATGTTAAAAACACAGCCATTAGATTTTTCATTTGAGAAAAAAAAAAAAAACCAATCTATTCTAGTTTTATAAAGAAAGAAAAGATTTTAAAGGTTCACTCCACGGATTTCTTCTAGCCCAATTAGAAAAGTTGAGGAAGATTCCGTTGGGGTGCCACTTAGGTCTCTCCGGATATTAGTACGCCATGATTTGGATTGAGGGCTTACATAAATATTGTTAGGAAAGAATGTCAAACCATAATAAGCGCAAGGGGTGTGTCGTATGGTACAAGTGAAGTACAAGACCTTTAAACCTCACATGCGTGTGTGTGGTGCTTTTGACTTGTAGATATGGTGTACTTGGTGTTTGGAAAGAATGTCAAACCACAATAAGCATAAGGGGCATGTCGTATGGTACAAGTGGCGTATAGGACCTCTAAACGTCACATGGGTATGAGTAGTGCATTTAGCCCATAGATATGGTGTACTTGATGTTAGGAAAGAATGTAAAACCATTATAAGAGTAAGGGGCGGGACGTATGGTGTAAGTGGCATATAGGGCCTCTAAACCTCATACGGGCGTGTGTGGTGCCTTTGGACCGTATCTCTAAACAAGTTCATCACTTGTAGTAAAGATCTGAAAATGCTTTTCATTGCTTTCTAAATTTTAGATGCTAACTTTTCTTTCTAAAAGCACCATTCGTACCTCTAAATGCTCTAATCACACGGCGACTAACTAACGCCGCTCGTTGTGGCAAGTCATGTGGCGATTTTAAACTGACACCAACTGTGACCCTACTAAGACATCTCGCGACTATATGCGGAATTCTACTTCGCTAACCATAGCATAAGATAATATCCCACACAAGTAAAGGACGACACGACAGACTTGATTTCTCCCTAAGTTAGTGATGTTATGTATGAAGTTTTAGTTTTAACAATTAAGTGATAAAATTTTAATTTTAATGTTTTAAGGAGGTGTTTTAGAAAAGAAAATGTTATGGTTTTAACACTCATATGCCCTCACCGAGCTTCAATAAGCTCACTCTTTTCCTGTTTAATTTCAAAAACCTCCTCAAGTGATAGCATGAGTGACTAAGGCACAAGATCCTTTCTATTGAAATAGGTGGGTGCAAATTCAACGAATGCTTCCTTTGCATAATCATTTTGCATACCACATGAAAATTAAAAGCCATTTATTTTGTTTGTACTTTATGATATGTTTTGATGGCTTCTAAAATAAGAGTTGGTATTTATTTGTATTTTGGAGTGTATAAAGTTTTGTAACTTTTATTAAAGTTGTGAAAGGTACTTGATTTTCTAAGTTATTTTCTTATAAGAAATTGGTATTTACCTTATGATTTATGGTTTATTGTTCTACATGAATTATTTGTATGAAAATGGAAAGAAAGTTTGAGTGTATGTTTATGGAAGAAGTTGGGTAGGAAACATGGAAGTATATGGAAGTGTATTTTACTTTGCAGGCGTTTTGGAAATGTTAAAAACACAGCCATTAGATTTTTCATTTGAGAAAAAAAAAAAAACCAATCTATTCTAGTTTTATAAAGAAAGAAAAGATTTTAAAGGTTCACTCCACGGATTTCTTCTAGCCCAATTAGAAAAGTTGAGGAAGATTCCGTTGGGGTGCCACTTAGGTCTCTCCGGATATTAGTACGCCATGATTTGGATTGAGGTGATGGAAACCAACGAAGCAAACAACGAAGCAAGCCTATGGAAGGAAGCAAGCCTATGGATCCTTTGAGCATCAACGGAGGACCTATGACCAGGGCTCGAGCTAAAAGGATGAAAGAAGCTTTAAATGGGCTCGTTCAAGATATTTGAGCCAAGAGTCTTGCACAACATGACTTGGACAGCTTGGAGGGAACATCAAGACTTCAAAATATTGTTCAAGTTCAAGAACAAGTCCAAGAACAACAATCTTAAGAAATCTTGAGGCTTGGGTGTCGATTATAATGCAATTGGGCTGTTATTTATTTAATTGATTTACATTGGGCCTAATTTGTATTATAGGATTGTTTTTAATTTAGTTTAATCTATTAAGTTTTAATTAAGGAGGCTGAGTCATTAAAAAGCCCAATATGGGTGTGTTTAGGAAAGAGTCAAAGTCAAAGAGTCAAAATCAATTAAAAATAAGGTTTTATTTGGTTTCCAATAAGGTTTAGGATTGTATGCCTATATAAGGCTTATTAAACCTAACTTTTTAATCAGTTGTCAATTGAATAAAACTTTTCTCCATTGTTCTCTTGTGAACTTTGAGAATTGCATCAAGATTTGTTCTTGATTTATCAACCTTGACTTATCTCCCACATTCTCATCTCTTTCTTGGGAGTGGTGTCGTTATATCTTTGGTTCTTGATTCGCTAATCAACGGGTCAAAGATTTTCTTGAAATCTGAATTATCTTTCTTGGGGTTGTGTTTCAATTTGATCGTGGGTGTCGTATCGATATATACGGGGTTCGCATCAGTTGGTATCAGAGCTTCGGTTAATTAATTCAGGTTTGATTGTTTTATTATTCTCGAATTATTCCTTATTGTGCAACACCATAATCAATCATCAATACTTTTTTTTTTCTTTTATTCTGGTTGTGCGTGCATCATAAACATTAGCTGCACATCTTTATTTGTTTTTTTTTTATTCTGGTCATGAAACCCTTGCGTTACAAACATTAGCCGCACATCAATCTTTGCTTGTTATTCTCTTCTGTTTTTGAAATTCGTGCATCTCAATATTGCCACAAATAACCATCCAAGAATTGCCACCACATCAATTTTTCTTCTTTGATCTGCTATCTACACGTGCATCACATAAAGAATTGTTCTTTCTTTGTTTTGTGAATCTGCACGTCCTATCCATCTTAATTAAATTCTGTTTGCTTCTGTTTCTTGTGCGCCATATATCAACATAATTGTTTCTTGGCGTTTCTTGATTCATCAAGATTCATATTAATCTTTTGTTTGTGGTTCAAATCTTCAATTTACAGTCAATTTAGTTTGTGTGCGTTCTAGTTTGAGTAAAAAAAAAAAGAAAAAGAAAAAAACAGTATCAGAAAAAAAAAATCCCAGAAAAAAAAGAAGTGTCAAAAAAAAAAAGAGAGAGAATTGAACGCCATAAATTGTTTGGATTGAAGTGAGTTGATATTGATTCTCCTTAATTGCAATTCAAGCCTTTACGGTTTTCAAATCTTTCTTGAAACCAGATTGCTTTCTGTTCATTGTTACTCTGTGTTAATTGTTGATCCTTTTTCTTTCGTATTCTTTGTGCGCTTTCTTTTCTTTGTTGCGATTTGTCAGGGGTGATTATTTCAAGGTTGACCTTGTTGTGATCGATTAGTTCTATAAAGAACTTGGTGAGAAAAGTTTGAGTGTGGACAGGGAGTGTTGAGTTAAATCAAGAGTGCTGAGTGATAAACACGTGAGGACTAGAGTGAAACACGTGAGGGAGTGTTGTGAATTATTTTCTTTACTAATATTCTTTTCAGGTGTCAAACATGTCTTTAGACAAAAGTAAAGAAGTGGAAGGAGGAGAAAATACAGATGTATCGTTCATGCTCAAGGCAATGCAACAACAATTTGAGAGGATGAACATGGTGTTTATGGATTTTAGGGATCGAATGGATAGGCAAGATGCTGCCATAGCTAGATTGCATAGAGATCCGCAAAGGAGAACTCCGGAAGTACATGGTGTCAATGATGAATTAGAGGCTGATTTACATGGGGAAGAGTTAGAAGGAGATGACATTTCTACTAATGCTAATAGGGGCAGAATTAGAGGTGGTAGAGGTGGTCGTAGAGGTAACGGAGATAATAGGTACTATGGGGATGTGAATGAGAGAGGAAGATGGGATGATAGACCCGATAGACTAGATAAGGATCTTAGTAGCATTAAGATGAAGATACCCTCTTTTCATGGGAAGGCTGATCCTGATGTGTATCTAGAGTGGGAGAAGCAAGTAGAGTTGGTCTTTGAGTGTCATAACTTTTCCGAGAAGAAGAAGGTGAAGTTAGCTGCAGCCGAGTTTGTAGATTATGCCGTGGTTCGGTGGGGACAATTAGTGCAAGATAGGAGGAGAAACGAGGAACGTCCTATAAACACTTGGGGTGAGATGAAAACTGTTATGAGAAAACGGTTTGTTCCTAGGTCGTACTATAGGGAACTTTATCGACGATTGCAAAGTCTTACCCAAGGTTCCAAAAGTGTGGAGGATTACTACAAGGAGATGGAGATAGCCATGGTTAGAGCCAATATTGAGGAAGATAGAGAGGCTACTATGGCGCGATTTCTGCAAGGCTTGAATGAAGACATTGCCAATATTGTTGAGTTGCAACATTATGTGGAGCTTGAGGACTTGGTCCATATGGCTATGAAAGTGGAGAAACAACTCAAAAGGAAGGGTGCAATGTCACGATATGGCAGAAATTCGGGTTCCACATCCACTTGGAAGTCGAATTGGAATAGAAAAGAAGATAGGTCATTACAAAAGCCTAAGGCCGAGAGTGCTAAGCCTAAGGATGGTAGGGATAGCAGCCATGATAAGGGCAAGGCCGTGGCAACACAAGGCAGGAATAGGGATATCCAATGTTTCAGGTGTTTGGGAAGATGTCACATAGCTTCGCAATGTCCTAATAAGCGAACTATGATCCTAAGAGAGGATGGAGATATCGAGACCGACGGGGAGAGTGATGATGATGAGATGCCACCGTTAGAAGATGCTAGTGATGTTGAAATTGAGTATCCCGCAGATGGAAAGTTGCTAGTGGCAAGACGTGCTCTAAGTGTGCAAGTGAAGGAAGATGATGAGGTGCAACGTGATAATATTTTCCATACCAGATGCCATATCAAGGATAGGGTTTGTAGTATGATCATTGATGGGGGTAGCTGCACCAACGTTGCTAGTACCGAATTAGTGGAGAAATTGAGTTTACCTACTTCAAAACATCCTAAACCATATAAGTTACAGTGGTTGAATGATTGTGGAGAAGTTAAGGTGACAAAACAGGTTCTAATATCCTTTGCTATTGGTAGGTACAAGGATAAGGTGTTATGTGATGTTGTACCTATGCACGCGGGACACTTGCTTTGGGTCGTCCATGGCAATATGATAGGAGAGTAATACATGATGGGTTTAAGAATAGATATTCTTTTACCATGAATGGGCGAACAATCACTCTTGTACCATTAACACCTAGACAGGTGTATGAAGATCAAGTGAGGATAAGAGAGAGTGAACAAAAGAAAGAGAGCGAGGGAAGAAGAGAGGCTGAGAGTTCAAACACTAGTGAGGTCGAGGGAAAGAGAGTTGAGTGTGAGAGAAAGAGTGACAAAACACTTGAGTGTAAACGAGAGAATGAGAGGAAGAAAAGTGAGAAAAAGAAAATGAGTGTCTATGCCAAAGGGAGCGATGTGAGGGTTGCTTTTCTAGCCAAGCAACAAATGTTTGTACTTTTGTACAAAGAAGCTTATTTTTCTAACTCTGACCTTGATTTGTCTTTGCCTAGTGTTGTTACTACTCTTTTGCAGGATTTTAAAGATGTATTCCCTGAGGACATACCGGATGGATTGCCACCAAAGAGGGGAATAGAACATCAAATCGACTTCATACCCGGAGCTTCAATTCCAAATCGACCGGCATATAGAAGTAATCCCGAGGAGACAAAGGAGCTTCAAAGACAGGTTGAAGAGTTGATGAAAAAGGGGCATGTGAGGGAGAGCATGAGCCCATGTGCCGTACCAGTATTACTTGTGCCTAAGAAGGATGGGACTTGGCGTATGTGCATCGATTGCAGAGCTGTCAACAAAATTACAGTTAAGTATCGACATCCCATACCTAGATTAGATGACATGTTGGATGAACTGCATGGATCTTGTGTGTTTTCTAAGATTGATCTTAAAAGTGGATATCATCAAATTAGAATGAAAGAAGGAGATGAATGGAAAACTGCATTTAAAACGAAACATGGTTTGTATGAGTGGTTAGTCATGCCTTTTGGTTTAACTAATGCACTTAGTACTTTTATGAGATTAATGAATCATGTTTTGCGTTCTTTCATTGGAAAATTTGTTGTGGTCTATTTTGATGATATATTAGTGTACAGCAAGAGCATAGATGAACATGTTAGGCATTTGCATTGTGTGCTTGATGTTTTAAGACAAGAAAAGTTGTATGCTAATTTGAAAAAATGTTCCTTTTGCACTGATAAGATTATATTTTTGGGCTATGTTGTTACGGCAAAAGGGATAGAAGTAGATGAGGAGAAGGTTAAGGCTATTAGGGAGTGGCCTAGACCTAGGAATGTTAGTGAAGTGAATAGCTTTCATGGGTGGCTAGTTTTTATAGGAGATTTGTTAAAGACTTTAGCACCATAGCTGCACCATTAACTGAGGTTGTGAAAAAGAGTGTGGGTTTTAAATGGGAAAGTGAGCAACAACATGCATTTGACTTGATTAAGGATAGATTATGTTCTGCACCATTGCTTGCATTACCTGATTTCTCTAAGACATTTGAGATTGAGTGTGATGCATCGGGAATAGGTATAAGGGCTGTTCTTATGCAAGATAGGCGTCCGATAGCTTATTTTAGTGAGAAATTGAGTGGAGCATCGTTGAATTATCCTACTTATGATAAATAGTTGTATGCTTTTAGTTAGGGCCTTAGAAAATTGGCAACATTATTTATGGCCTAAGGAGTTTGTAATCCATACTGACCATGAGTCCTTGAAGCATTTGAAAGGACAAGGTAAGTTGAGTAGGAGGCATGCTAAATGGGTAGAGTTCATAGAAACGTTTCCTTACGTGATCAAGTATAAACAGGGAAAGGAAAGCGTTGTAGCTGATGCATTATCTCGCAGGTATACTTTGATTTCTACTTTGAATGCAAGATTATTAGGGTTTGAGCATATTAAAGATTTGTATGTGAATGATCCTGATTTTGCTTCTGCGTATGTTGCTTGTGAGAAAGGTGCATTTGGTAAATTTTATAGACATGAGGGGTATTTGTTTAGGGAGAGTAGATTGTGCATTCCTCAAGGGTCTATAAGAGAGTTGCTAGTTCGAGAAGCACATGGGGGAGGTTTTAATGGGACATTTGGTATTAGAAAGACTTTGGATGTGTTAGATGAGCATTTCTTTTGGCCACACATGAAGAGAGATGTTGAGAGAATGTGTGAGAAGTGCATAACATGTAGAAAGTCCAAGTCTAAAGTTTTACCCCATGGTTTGTATACACCTTTGCCCATACCTAGTGAACCTTGGATTGATATTTCAATGGATTTTGTATTGGGTTT
>CM037998.1:25309400-25409516 GCA_021234005.1 Nephelium lappaceum
TAGTCAACTCCCTCTTTCTGAGTATAACCCTTTGCCACTAGTCTAGCTTTAAAAGTTTCTACCTTTCCATCCACTCCTTTCTTCCTTTTGTAGATCCACTTGCAACCTATGGGTTTTATCCTATCTGGTTGATCTTCAAGTTCCCAGACAGAGTTGGAGTACATAGACTCCATCTCGAGATTCATTGTTTTAAGTCATTCTTCTTTATCAGAATCCTCCATTGCATCATGGTATGTCAATGGATCATCTACACTCTCATCAGAGATAGCAATCTGTGCCTCTCCGATCTTTCTGTAGCGGACTGGTGGTCTAATAACCCTCCCACTACGACGAGGTGGTAGATGATTCTGATGAGAATTTGTCTGACGTTCAGACGTGATCTGAATTATGTCTTTGTCAACAACTATTGTTGACGGGGTACTGGTCGAATCAGGAAGTAATTCCTCTAGTGCAACTTTACTTCGAGGTTTGTACTCTCTCATATAGTTCTCTTCCAGAAATGTAGCGTTTGTCGATACAAACACTTTGTTTTCTTCAGAACTATAAAAGAGTCCGCCCCTAGTCTCTCTAGCATAACCTACAAATAGGCAAACTTTTGAACGTGGTTCCAGCTTCCCAGTCTTGTTCTTCAGCACATGTGCTGGACAACCCCAAATGCGAAGATGTCGTAAACTAGCTTTGCGACCATTCCACAACTCCAGGGGTGTCTTTGAAACTGACTTAGATGGTACAACATTCAAAATATACATTGCAGTTTGCAATGCATATCCCCAGAATGAACTAGGTAATGATGAGAAACTAAACATAGATCTCATCATGTCCAAAAGGGTCCGATTTCTCCTTTCTGCAACACCGTTCTGCTGGGGTGTTCCAGGAGCAGTCAGTTGGGATAGAATCCTATGCTCAAGTAAGTAATCCTCGAACTTTGAATCGAGATACTCACCTTCACGATCCGATCGTAGAGTTTTCAATGTTTTACCTAATTGATTTTAAACTTCAGCTCGAAATTGTTTGAACTTTTCAAAAGTTTCTGACTTCCGTTGCATCAGGTAAACATACCCATATCTAGAATAATCATCAATAAAGGTGACGAAATATTCATAACCGCCTCTAGCTTTAACATTCATAGGACCGCAGACGTCCGAATGTATAAGCTCTAGTGGTTCCTTAGCTCTAACCCCTTTACTAGTAAAAGGTCTTTTGGTCATTTTACCTTCTAAACATGATTCACAAACAGGTAAAGTGCCGATCTTTAACTCACTTAAATGTCCGCTCTTTACCAGTCTATCTAATCTGTCAAGGTTAATATGACCAAGTCTTAGATGCCAAAGATATGTGTCATCATTTTGAGAAATCTTTTGTCGTTTTGTTTTTGGTTTTTCAACCTTAAACATTTCAGTATTAAACAGTGGGTTATGCATTAACGGTCTTAACACATATAAATTATTTTCTTGTATCCCTGAACAAATTTTCAAACCATTTCTAGAAATAATAACTGATTTATTATAGAAAGAAACAGAATAATTAAATTCCAAAAGTTTGGATACAGAAATCAAATTTCTATTAAAACCTGGAATATAATAAACATTGTTCAGTATGATAAAACAATTATTATTGAAATGAAGTCTAACTTCTCCCACTGCATTTGCTGAAACGACTTCCCCAGTCCCGACTCGCATGTTGAGCTTGCCCTCACCAAGCTGCCTATAAGAGTCAATCAGCTGCAAAGAAGAACAAACATGATTAGTGGCTCCTGAATCAATTATCCAAGTGGATGAATCATCCTCCACTAAACAAGATTCAATGACTAGTAAATCATATTTACCTTTCATCTTCTTCTCTTTGAGCTCATTGAGGTACTTAGGGCAGTTCCTCTTCCAATGTCCATCCACACCACAATGGAAACATTTTCCTTTGGGCTTGGTGGCCTTGGAGCTCTTTTTGTTTTTCTTCTTGGTAGCTTGTGTTTTGGGCTTAGGTGTAGCCTTTTTGGTGTTTCTCTTCCTCTTGTTTTTAGTAGAAGAAGAAGACTCAGCAACGTTTGCTTCACCAGACTTACTCTTATCCTTATTCATTGACTCATAAGTAGTAAGCTCATTAAGTAATTGAGTAAGTGAGTAAATCAACTTGTTCATAACATAGTTACTCTTGAATTGCATGAAACTCTTCGGAAGAGTTTCCAATATCATACTCACTTGGCTACGTTCGTCTATTGCTCCTCCATGGCTTTCAGCTGTGTTAAAGTGGGTCATCATTTTCAAAACATGCTCTCGAACCGATGTACCCTCCTTCATCTTAGCAGTCATCACAGCACAAACAGCTTCGTGCCGTTAATGCTCAGAAGGTTGCCCAAACATGCCCTGCAATGACTCTAGCATCTGAGTTGCTGTTGTCATTGACTCGTGCTTGGTAGCAAGCACCTCGGACATCCCTGCTAACAAGTAGCAACGGGCCTTTTCATCAACTGTGACCCATTTCTGATAGGTCTCGTGCACAACACGTCCAACATTATCTGCTGGTTGAAGAGGACAAGGTTGAGTCGTGACAAATTTAAGGTCCTCACAGACCAGGACTGCGTTCATATTACTTTTCCATTTGACATAATTTTCCCCGTTAAGTTTATCATTAACAAGAATAGAAATCAATGGAGATACCATTGCTGAAAATAAATAAAATGGAATTCATTTAATATCAATTTGCAAAATTTAATATCATGTAATTTTGGCATAAAATTAAACGTGATGCATGATCCACGAATAATAAATTATCAAAATCCCTAAAATTAATTATTATGCCACGATAATTTAACATGCCACAAATAGGTGCCACGCGTAGGGTAGGTCAAATATTTGTATGTTAGACTGAGACATTCTCAATCAAATAATATAACAGAAAACTCTTTTTCATATATTATTTTACTACCGTTTTTCGGTCCGGAAAAATAATTAACAATTAATTATTTCCTTTATGAGTGTAACCCATCATTTTGGAGTCCATAGACTTAACTCGAGAATTGTCGCCGTAGGGTAGGTCAATCACAAGATACATCTAGAATTCCTATCCGTTAGGAAGTCAACCTTGATCAACCTAAATGGACACCATCCGTAGGGGGATGATAACAAAGCCGTCTCGAGGCGCCATTTAAGTTTTACGGTGTTGAACTAATGATGGAGACCGCGGGATATATTGTCATATATCCCTCTCCCACTCACTATTTTAGGGTTAGGGATTTCTATTAAATTTTCCCAGTCATTGTCTTAGATTATTAACGGCTAAAAAGATAATCTAAATTACTAGGAATTTGTGTGTTATTAAAGTTCGAAACTTATTAACACTTAATAAATTATCAGATTTTTAACATTTAAAAATCTAATTTAATTTATCAATTTAATGAATAACCGGATTTTTAACACTTAAAAATCTAATTCAATTTATAAATCTAATGAATTACCAGATTTTTTAACATTTAAAAATCTAATTCAATTTATAAATCTAATCAAAATAATCAAAATTATAAAGACTAGATTTAATATGAAATCATCCGATTTTAACTAATTAAAATCTAATCCACATTATGAATGCCAATTTATTGAAATCAAATTTCTAATTTGAAACCTATGATTTTCTATTAAAATCAATTCAAATTGTTTTAAAGGCATTCCATGTATTATTATTCTATTTATACTAATAAACAATTTTAATAGCAAAATAAAAATAATACATATGATGCATGTCATGTTATAATGTAGTGAGTAGGCACTTCATGATTCTATATGACATATTTTTAATGCATGTACATGTTATATATATTTATCCATTCATCTCATGAAAATAAAAATAAATAAATAAATAAATAACATATGTATGACCGGGTTCTTTGGTTTTAATGACCTACATCTAATTTTAAGATTACAAAAATTAACCAAGGCATTCCTTGGCCTTCACTTGTAGTCTTCATGGTCTTCAAGATCTTCAAGGTCTTCATGGGCTTATAATTAAATCTAATTTAATTATCAAGAAATTCTATCAAATAGATTAGACTAGAAAAGCCCATTTCTTGATGTATGGATCCAAGAAAATTATCCAATCATATGGATATTTTCAATAGTGTTACAATTGAAATGGAAACCCCAAAAATATGGAACACATAATTTTAGGGACTATTATTATAATTTTATTTGTTTGCACATCTAATGTGCAACGCATCTAATGCGCATACATTTATTCATAATAAATGTCTTATTGGACCGTTCAAAATAGCCGCATTAATAATCCATTTCAATTCAAGTAATTATATTTTAAACGGTTGTTTTAAATACTATTAAATAAAACCAGCCGTTTTCAAAATAATTTTCCGTTTCAAATCATAATTATACCATTCAAAACAGCTGCATTAAAAATCCATTTTAATGCAATTAATTATATTTTAAACGGTAGTTTTAAATACAATTAAATAAAACCAGCCGTTTTCAAAATAATTTTCCGTTTCGAATCATAATTATACCATTCAAAACAGCCACATTAACTATCCATTTAAATACAATTAATTATGTTTGAAATGGTAGTTTTAAATACAATTAAATAAAACCTTCCATTTTCAACATAAAAAAAATCTGATTCGAATCATAATTCTGGCACAGCAAATCAACCCCGTTGACATCAATCTTCAGCTTTACATTTTCAAAAAAAAATAAAGCCTAAAACTATTGAATTACAACGAAAAACAAATTGCCACAAACGGCTTACATATTAATCGAATAAAAATTTGCCACAAACGGCTTACATATTAATCGAATAATATAACCAAAGAACCATACAATTAACGATCATACCATGCAATCGCATTCATCAAACATGAATATAAGATATGCATATCAATAATCAAATCAAAATAATAGTGCTTACTCATTGACATACATAATCAATACAAACATATTATTTTAAAATTCATTGTTTTATTGAAAACCTTGGCTCTGATACCAATTGATGGATTGAAAAAACAAAAATCAACAATTTGTTTTTCATAAAATTAAGGATTTTGCGAAACATTGAGTTTCAAAAACGTTTTTAGAAAACTCAAGAACCCAAGATTTTTAAAACAATGAAATAAAATAATATAAATAAATAAAAATCAGATTTTTACCTTCTGTATTGATCTCTGTGGATTGCTCACCACCTTGTCTTCCTTGATATATCTCGAAACCAAGAAACAAGCGAGTGGGCACAATTATATAGAATTGTGCTCACTTACTTTTTGATTTTTTTCTAAAAAAAAATCAAATTAAATCAATGATTATAAGAGGTGAGTGTTTGATTTTTGGTTATACACAGAACAAAGACTTGTATTCTTATTCTTTGTATTTGTTGAAAAAAAACTTTTTCTTTTCTCTTGTTTTTTCTCAAAAACATAAACAACAACCAAAAACCTAGATGTAGAAAAGAAACTTTTTCTTTTTATAGGCAAACAATTAGGGTTTTAATTAATCAATATTAATATTGACCTTAATCTTATTATAATTAAACTTTTACCCCATATAATATAATTAATTCAAAATTAATTCATATTATATTTTGAAATAGAACTTGTAACTTTTAATAAATTAATTATGAATTAATTTATACCAAAGTCACTAAGAATTGGATTCAAGACCTCTTATAAAATTAATTAAATAATTATTAATTCATAATTAATAATTAAATAATTTGAATAATCAATATTATTCAAATACCAAGTGAACACAAATTTTTGTTACTTATGTAACACCTGTAATTGGATGGTCCAATTACAATATTCTATATGCACATTTCTTATAGTAAAATGAGCTATCAAGGGGACCCGATGGACCTACAGTTTTGAGCTCCAATAATATTGGAATTATTAATTAAACTCTTTAATTAAATAATTCACTATTATTAATCTTAAAGTTATTCCACTAAAAACTTAAGATTGCACTCTCAAAATTGTAGATGTTTTTTATACAATCTGAAATTTTTCAGTGTCCATTGATTTAATCACTACATATAATTTGACCCTCTACAAATAGTTCCTAATTAGAGCAAGGTCAAATGTCCGTTTTACCTCTCTAATTATTTCTTGATCCTTAAGTACCATTGATTCGCTAATGAACAATATATTCATAACAACTTATGAATTTATCTTTCTGTTTACATATAAACAGAAAGTTGAACGCTCTTATTGTTCAAGACCTGAATCAACCCTTAAGATAATTACTTTTCTACTTCTCGCAAGAAGGAGTGGATTCCACTATTGTATAGAATGTTCCCAACTACTTACTAAATCATATCCCCAAAGTACGAAGTTATTGATCAGGTATCTACACCGATCTCACCCATGTAAATCAAAGGAAATAACTTAATAAGCAGGAGTTCATAATACACTCAGAATTAAGATCAATTCATATATGATCATCTGGTTGATAAATATAAATCTCTAAGGTTAACGGATATTATTTAGAGACTTATATTTATCGTGGTCCAGTCCTATTTAATCTTTATTATATAAGGTGATGCGAACCCCGTATATATCGATACGACACCCACAAACAAATTGAAACACAACCCCAAGAAAGATTAAAACAGGTTTATAACGAAAACTTTGACCCATTGATTATGTCATTCAAGAACCAAAATTATAAAGAATTTTGACCCATTGAATATATGATAATCAAGAACCAAAATTATAACAAGAATGATATTGACGCCACTCCCAAGACATAGATGAGAAGGTGGGAGATAAGTCATGGTTTCGATCGCCACAAGCATAGCTTGATAAGATCACATGTTCAACAATGAACAAAAGAGAAACAAATCTCTCAATTACTTTATTCCATCAACAACTTCTTCAGAATTTAGGTTTAATAAGCCTTAAATAGGCATACAATCCTAAACCTTATTGGAAACTAAATAAAACCCTATTTTTAATTGACTATGACTCTAACTTTGACTCTGACTTTGACTTTGACTTTTCCTAAACACACTCATATTGGGCTCTTTATTAACTCAGCCTCCTAATTAAAAAACCTAATTAATTAAACTAAATTAATACAATCTCATAATAAAAATTAAGCCCAAATTAATTTAAACCCAATTAACTTCAGTTTGCTTCCAATTGTCTTCAATTAGCGTTCAAAGCCTTCAAGATTAAGCACAATCGTCCTTAATTACCTCGTTGTCCAATTGTATCTTTGTCTTCCATGATTGATATCTTGGTTTCCATCATAAGGTGCCTCCATTTCCATGTCACCACATGAATAGTCTTGGATAAGACTATCGTATCAAATACGAAAGGGACCGCAGCTGTAGATTTACCAAAGCCTTCAAAAATTAAGTCCAATTGCCTCGTTGTCCAATTGTCTTATTGACCTCCATGATTGCTACCTTGGTTTCCATCATCCTCGCTTTCCTCAAAACGATTTGTCCTCAAATCGTGAGATCTGTTATCTTGCCCAAGGGACTTGATTGAAACTTGAAAAGAATGTTTGAGAAAACCTCACACACTCCCTCACGTGTTTCACTCCACTCACTGACGTATTTATCAACACTTCGTGTCCACGCTCAAACTTTTCATTTTTTTTTTCTCTCTCTTTTTTTTTTTTTTTTTTTTTTTTAACTCAAACTAGAATCCACACAAACTAAATTTAATGTAAATTACATATTTGAACTACAAACAGAATTATTGATTTGAATCTTGAAATTCTTGAAATGCAAGAATTCAAGAAACCCCAATTGATGAATCAAGAAACACCGAGAAGCAAATATATATTGATACTAAAGGCTGGATGTTGGTGTGTAGATTGCTCACAATATATATGTTTTCAGCTTGTGATGCACGTGCAGTGCAAAAACAAAAATATATATATATATGTATATATATTGATTGTGATGCAAGATTATTAAAGAGGAATACACAAAATATTGAATTAATTGATGGTGATACTATACGGCACAAGCACACACGAAGACAAGAAAGGAAAAAATATATTATAATGAATCAAACAACCCAGATGTTATGCGGCAGAATCAAGAAGCAAAAAGAAAAAAAAAAATTAAGATGGTGGTGGGTTGAGACACAACAAAAGAAGACAAAAAGAAAGTCAATATTTTATGGTGAAAACAAAGTAGAACAGACCTGGTGATTTGCAAAAAATAAAAGAAAATCAGAAAGCAAGAAGATAAATTGATAAATCAAACCTGAATTAATACCCAAAGCTCTAATACCAACTGATGTCAAACCCCGTATATAATGATACTACACGCACAATCAAATTGAAACACAACCCCAAGAAAGATTAAAATAGGTTTATAATGAAAACTTTGACCCATTGATTATATCATTCAAGAATCAAAATTATAAAGAATTTTGACCCATTGATTGTATCATTCAAGAACCAAAATTATAAAGAATTTTGACCCATTGAATATATGATAATCAAGAATCAAAATTATAACAAGAATGATATTGACGCCACTCTCAAGACATAGATGAGAAAGTGGGAGATAAATCATGGTTTTGATCACCACAAGCATAGCTTGATAAGATCACATGTTCAACAATGAACAAAAGAGTAACAAATCTCTCAATTACTTTATTCCATCAACAACTCTTTCAAAATTTAGGTTTAATAAACCTTATATAGGCATACAATCCTAATTCTTATTGGAAACTAAATAAAATCCTATTTTTAATTGACTTTGACTTTGACTTTGGCTTTTCTAAACACACCCATATTGGAGTTTTTTAATGACTCAGCCTCTTAATTAAAAGCCTAATAAATTAAACTAATTTAAAGCAATCCCATGATACAAATTAGGCCCAATGTAAATCAATCAAAAAAGTAACAGCCCAATTGCATTATAATTGACACCCAAGCCTCAAGATTAATGTTCTTGGATTTGTGATGCGAACCCCGTATATAAAGATACGACACCCACAATCAAATTAAAACACAACCCCAAGAAAGATTAAAATAGGTTTATAACAAAAACTTTGACCCATTGATTATGTCACTCAAGAACCAAAATTATAAAGAATTTTGACCCATTGAATATATGATAATCAAGAAGCAAAATTATCACAAAAATGATATTGACGTCACTCCCAAGAAATAGATGAGAAGGTGGGAGATAAGTCATGGTTTCGATCGCCACAAGCATAGCTTGATAAGATCACATGTTCAACAATGAACAAAAGAGAAACATATCTCTCAATTAAACATAATTGGCTGCATCTTTATTCCTCATCCTCTCTTTGCTTAGGATTTACAAGCCTTTTAATAGACAAAGAAATAAACAAGTTTGGGAATATAATTAATTCCTAAACAAAAAGTCTAAATTGTAAAACTAAAATCTTGGAAAATATAACCAACATGGAAAACAAATAATCCTAACAAAATAACCTCCTAAATAAAAGATTGGTGACATTAAATTTCCAATATCTTTTGAATCTCCAAGATTTGCTATATATGAATTAAATTTTGAAAGTCTTCTGAATCTTCAAGATTTGCTAGATATTTTGAATAACACAAAAATGGCCCATTGTAGTTTAAGCCCAAATCCTGATTGCTTTTTTGGATTCCATCATTCTCCCCTTCTTCAAAACGATTTGTCCTCAAATCATCGCCCATCTTTATTGTTGGTCGAAAACTTTATTGAAACCACCCCCAAGACATACATGAGAAGGTGGGAGATAAGTCATGGTTTCGATCACCACAAGCATAACTTGATAAGATCACATGTTCAACAATGAACAAAAGAGAAACAAATCTCTCAATTATTTTATTCCATCAACAACTTCTTCAAAATTTAGGTTTAATAAGCCTTATATAGGCATACAATTCTAATCCTTATTGGAAACTAAATAAAACCCTATTTTTAACTGACTTTGACTTTTTCTAAACACACCCATATTGGGCTTTTAATTTAAATAAATGACTCATCCCTATAATTAAAAGCTTAATAAATTAAACTAATTTAAAACAATCACATAATACAAATTAGACCCAATTTAAATCAAGCAATAAAATAACAGTCCAATTGCATTATAATTGACACCTAAGCCACAAGATTTATTCAAGATTGATGTTCTTGAACTTGAATAATATTGTGAAGCCTAATAAAGTCCAATTGCATTCAATTAGCATCCCAAAGCCTTTAAGATTAAGTCAAATTGCCTCGTTGGCTAATTGTCTCATTGTCCTCCATGATTGCTATCTTGAGTTCCATCATTCCCGCTTTCCTCAAAACGATTTGTCCTCAAATCGTGAAATCCGTAGTGTTGTACAAGGGACTTGATTGAAACCTAAAAAGAATGTTAGAGAAAACCTCACGCACTCCCTCACGTGTTTCACTCTACGCACTCATGTGTTTACCACTCAAGAAACCCTATACCATGCGAATCTTGCAAATCAAGTATGAATTATGAATCAAAATATATGCAGCAAGAAATCAAGAAAATCTAAGTGTTCATTTGCCCTAAGAATAATTCAACCAAGAAACCTAATCAATTTGATTCAAGATTGATATAATTCAAGTAAAGATTCGGCCAAGATTGATGCAATTCAAGGTTGATAGCCTTCGGCCAACATCAAATATCCGGCAAAATTAAATTCAATCCCTAAATAATTGATGTAGTACGGCCAAAAAAAATCAAGAACACAAAAGAAGATGTAATGAATCAAGAATGGTCATATTAATCAAGAAAAAGGATGGTGCAACAATAGGATGAATTCGGATGGTTGATTAAGCAAAAGAATGACTCAAACAAGAAAACAAATTATAAAGAATTGATGGTGATGTTGATCAAGAGTTTGGTGCGGCAATAAAATAATGTAAGCAAAAGAAACTAACAAAATAATGGACACTTGAAAACAAGAAACAATGTGCGGTTAACAATGTGACTTGATGATGATCGATAAATCTAACCAAAAAAAAAAAAAAACAACTTCAAACTTGATTTGTCCAATAATATGTTGATGAACCAGTATGTTGCAAATTCAAACAATATATTGTTGGTACGAATCAATATACGATTGAAAAAAAAAAGTTAAAATAGAAATGAATAAAATAAATGGACAGATCAAACCTGATTTAATACCCAAAGCTCTGAGACCAACTGATTTGAACCCTATATATATCGATACGACACCCACAATCAAATTGAAACACAACCCCAAGAAAGATTCAAACAAGTTTGTAACGAAAACTTTGACCCATTGATTATGTCATTCAAGAACCAAAATTATAAAGAATTTTGACCCATTGAATATATGATAATCAAGAACCAAAGTTGTAATAAGAATGATATTAATGCCACTCCCAAGACATAGATGAGAAGGTGGGAGATAAGTTATGGTTTCGATCACCACAAGCATAACTTGATAAGATCACATGTTCAACAATGAACAAAAGAGAAACAAATCTCTCAATTATTTTATTTCATCAACAACTTCTTCAAAATTTAGGTTTAATAAGCCTTATATAGGCATACAATCCTAATCCTTATTGGAAACTAAATAAAACTGATGAGAATGTGACATTCTACATTTTTCTCTCTTAATGTTTAGTCTCTTATGCTTATTTGGTGCCTAAATGAACTCACTATTCTTATATTTTGATTTAGAATTCAAATGGAGACATTAAGAGCAAAACAGAGCTTTTTGGGCGATTTTAGACAGTTTCGACATCAGTTCGTAATCTGGACATAACTCTCTCATTTGAGCTCCGATCGAGATGATTCAAAATGCTATGGAAAGACAAGAAAGAGTTCTACAACTTTCCTGTTTTGCGTTTTGAGAGATACTAGCTGCATCAAGGTCAAAATCGGGCTCAAAGTTGCCGCACCTGCACTGTTGGTGTTCTGGAATGTTACTTAGCCTGCAAGTTTGATGTGTTGACTTGAAGCAACTTATTTTTGGAAGCTTCCAAATCTGATGCACGAAAATCCCAACTGAAATCACAACTTTCCTTCTAGTGTTGAGGCTATTTTTATTATTTTCCTTAATTAGTTAAATTTGAATTTTGTTATTTTAGGACAATGTTTAATTTGATTAGAAATTTTTTGGTCTTTGAGAAGGGCATTGCCGTGTATAAAATAGAGGAGAAATCATTAGACTGGCATCTCTTCTTCCTTGATCTCTGATATTTTTCTTCAAGTTCTTATGATGGCCATGCTTGGCTAATTTTTATAGTTGGTCGAAGGAAACTGAAGCCTCGGAATCAATAAAATTGTGAGATCTAATTTGTTTTTATTGTTCAATTTATGCCTTGGGTATCGGATGTTCTTCTATGCTTATTTTCATGATTGTCTCGTGTAATTACTAGGAGGCCTACTAGTTTATTATTCGTTACAATCTATTGCTAAGTTAGATATCAAATCCGTAATTGTTTGATCTCTCTAATTTGTGAAGCAACTAAAATTTAATGAATTGCTGCATCAGAAATTATTAGATTTTAGGAAGAATGTTCGACTAAATTAAATGCAACCGCTTGAGCTTGTGTTGTTTAGCTTCATCGATTTCTTTCATTCTTAAGGCTACTATTAAATTAAACCTTTAGTGCTTGTCTTGGGTTATTTAATAGTTAGGATTGGTTAGATGATCTGTTTAGTTATGATTTAGTGCTTGGGTTATGACATGCATCATATGTATTATTTTTATTTTACTATTAAAATTGTTTATTTAGTATAAATAGAAAAATAATACATGCAATGCCTTTAAAATAATTTGAATTTTTTTTAATAGAAAATCATAGGTTTCAAATTAGAAATTTGATTTCAATAATTGGCATTCATAATGTGGATTAAATTTTAATTATTTAAAATCGGATGATTTCATATTAAATCTAGTCTTTATAATTTTGATTATTTTGATTAGATTTATAAATTGAATTAGATTTTTAAGTGTTAAAAATCCGGTAATTCATTAGATCGATAAATTAAATTAGATTTTTAAATGTTAAAAATCTGATAATTTATTAAGTGTTAATAAGTTTCGAACTCTAATAACACACAAATTCCTAGTAATTTAGATTATCTTTTTAGCCGTTAATAATCTTAGACAATGACTAAGAAAATTTAATAAAAATCCCTTACCCTAAAATAGTGAGTGGGAGAGGGATATAAGACAATATATCCCGCGGTCTCCATAATTAGTTCAACACCGTAAAACTTAAATGGTGTCTCGAGACGGCTTTGTTATCATCCCCCCCTACGGATGGTGTCCATTTAGGTTGATCAAGGTTGACTTCCTAACGGATAGGAATTCTAGATGTATCTTGTGATTGACCTACCCTACGGCGGCAATTCTTGAGTTAAGTCTATGGACTCCGAAATGATGGGTTACACTCATAAAGGAAATAACTAATTGTTAATTATTTTTATTGACCGAAAAACGGTAGTCAAATAATATACGAAAAAGAGTTTTCTGTTATATTATTTGATTGAGAATGTCTCAGTCTAACATATAAATATTTGACCTACCCTACGACGGCACCTATTTGTGGCATGTTAGATTATCGTGGCATAATAATTAATTTTAGGGATTTTGATAATTCATTATTTGTGGATCATGCATCAGGTTTAATTTTATGTCAAAATTACATGACATTAAATTTTGCAAATTGATATTAAATGAATTCCATTTTATTTATTTTCAGCAATGGTATCTCCGTTGATTTCTATTCTTGCTAATGATAAACTTAATGGGAAAAATTATGTCAAATAGAAAAGTAATATGAACGAAGTCCTGGTCTGTGAGGACCTTAAATTTGTCACGACTCAACCTTGTCCTTCTCAGCCAGCAGATAATGTTGGATGTGCTGTGCGTGAGGCCTATCAGAAATGGGTCACAGTTGATGAAAAGGCCCGCTACTACTTGTTAGCAGGGATGTTCGAGGTGCTTGCTATCAAGCACGAGTCAATGACAACAACAACTCAAATGCTAGAGTCATTGCAAGGCATGTTTGGGCAACCTTATGAGCATCAACGGCACAAAGCTGTTTGTGCTGTGATAACTGCTAAGATGAAGGAGGGTACATCTGTTCAAAAATGATGACCCACTTTAACACAACTGAAAGCCATGGATGGGCAACAGACGAACGTAGCCGAGTGAGTATGATCTTGGAAACTCTTTCGAAGAGTTTCATGCAATTCAAGAGTAACTATGTTATGAACAAGTTGACTTACTCACTTACACAGTTACTTAATGAGCTTACTACTTATGAGTCAATGAATAAGGATAAGAGTAAGTCTGGTGAAGCAAACGTTGCTGAGTCTTCTTCTTCTGCTGAAAACAAGAGGAAGAGAAACACCAAAAAGACCGAAGCTAAGCCCAAAACACAAGCTATCAAGAAGAAGAACAAAAAGAGCTCCAAGGCCACCAAGCCCAAAGGAAAGTGTTTCCATTGTGGTGTGGATGGAAATTGGAAGAGGAACTGCCGCAAGTACCTCAATAAGCTCAAAGAGAAGAAGATGAAAGGTAAATATGATTTACTAGTCATTGAATCTTGTTTAGTGGAGGATGATTCATCCACTTGGATAATTGATTCAGGAGCCACTAATCATGTTTGTTTTTCTTTGCAGCTGATTGACTCTTATAAGCAGCTTGGTGAGGGCATGTTCAACATGCGAGTCGGGACTGAGGAAGTCATTTCAACAAAAGCAGTGGGAGAAGTTAGACTTCATTTCAATAATAATTGTTTTATCATATTGAACAATGTTTATTTTATTTCAGGTTTTAAAAGAAATTAGATTTCTGTATCCAAACTTTTGGAATTTAATTATTCTATTTCTTTTTATAATAAATTCGTTATTATTTCGAGAAATGGTTTGAAAATTTGTTCAAGAATACAAGAAAACAATTTATATGTGTTAAGACCATTAATGCATAACCCATTGTTTAATACTAAAATGTTTAAGGTTGAAAAACCAAAACAAAACGACAAAAAATTTCTTAAAATGATGACACATATCTTTGGCATCTAAGACTTGGTCATATTAACCTTGATAGATTAGATAAACTTGTAAAGAGCGGACATTTAAGTGAGTTAAAGATCAGCACTTTACCTGTTTGTGAATCATGTCTAGAAGGTAAAATGACCAAAAAACCTTTTACTGGTAAAGGGCTTAGAGCTAAGGAACCACTAGAGCTTATACATTCGAACATCTGCGGTCCTATGAATGTTAAAGCTAGAGACGGTTATGAATATTTCGTCACCTTTATTGATGATTATTCTAGATATGGGTATGTTTACCTGATGCAACGAAAGTCAGAAACTTTTGAAAAATTCTAACAAATTTGAGCTGAAATTGAAAATCAATTAGGTAAAACATTGAAAACTCTACGATCGGATTGTAGAGGTGAGTATCTCGATACAAAGTTTGAAGATTACTTACTTGAGCATGGGATTCCATCCCAACTGACTGCTCCTAGAACACCCAAGCAGAATGGTGTTGCAGAAAGGAGAAATCGGACCCTTTTGGACATGATGAGATCTATGTTTAGTTTCTCGTCATTACCTAGTTAATTATGGGGATATGTATTGCAAACTGCAATGTATATTTTGAATGTTGTACCATCTAAGTCAATTCCAAAGACACCCTTGAAGTTGTGGAATGATCGCAAATCTAATTTACGACATTTTTGCATTTGGGGTTGTCCAGCACATGTGCTGAAGAACAAGAATGGGAAGTTGGAACCACGTTCAAAAGTTTACCTATTTGTAGGTTATCCTAGAGAGACTAAGGGCGGACTCTTTTATAGTCCTGAAGAAAACAAAGTATTTGAATCGACAAATGCTATGTTTCTTGAAGAGAACTATATGAGAGAGTACAAACCTCGAAGTAAGTTGTAATAGAGGAATTACTTCCTAGTTCGACCAGTACCCCATCAACAATAGTTGTTAACAAAGACATAATTCAGACCACGTCTGAACGTCAGACGGATTCTCATCAGAATCATCTACCACCTCGTCGTAGTGGGAGAGTTATTAGACCACCAGTCCGTTACGGAAAGATCGGAGAGGCACAAATTGTTATCTCTGATGAGAGTGTTGATGATCCATTGACATACCATGATGCAATGGAGGATTCTGTTAAAGAAGAATGGCTTAAAGCAATGAATCTCGAGATGGAGTCTATGTACTCCAATTCTGTTTGGGAACTTGTAGATCAACCAGATGGAATAAAACTCATAGGTTGCAAGTAGATCTACAAAAAGAAGAGAGAAGTGGATGGAAAGGTAGAAACCTTCAAAGTTAAACTAGTGGCAAAGGGATATACTCAGAAAGAGGGAGTTGACAATGAGGAAACTTTCTCGCCAGTAGCTATGCTTAAGTCCATTCGGATTCTTCTCTCAATTGCTGCATGTCTCGATTATGATATTTGGCAAATGGACGTCAAGACTACATTTTTGAACAGTAATCTTGATGAAAGTATCTATATGGTACAACCAGAAGGATTTGTATCCGAAGGTCAAAAGCAAAAGGTTTGCAAGTTGCAAAGGTCCATTTATGGACTTAAACAAGCATCTCGATCTTGGAACATAAGGTTTGATACTTCGATCAAGTCTTATGGTTTTGAGCAAAATATTGATAAACCTTGTGTATACAAACGGATTATCGATAAGAAAGTGGTTTTCCTTGTACTTTACATTGACGATATTCTACTCATTGGAAATGATATAGGAGTATTATCAGACATAAAAAACTGGCTCGCTAGCCAATTCCAAATGAAAGATTTGGGAAAGGTCAATTATGTCATTGGGATCCAAATAATACAAGATCGTAAGAACAAACTATTAGCGCTGTCTCAAGCATCATATATCGATAAGATTCTTGTGCGATTTTCGATGCAGAACTCTAAGAAATGTCATTTACCTTCTCGTCATGGAGTTCATTTGTCTAAGGAACAGTATCCTAAGACACCTCAACAAATTGAGGATATGAGACGGATTTCCTATGCCTCTGCAGTAGGCAATCTCATGTATGTTATGTTATTCACGAGACCGGATATATGTTATTCAGTGGGAATAGTTAGTTGTTATCAATCTAATCCAGGATTTGATCATTGGGTGGCTATAAAGCATATTCTCAGGTATCTTCGGAGAACGAGAAATTATATGCTAGTATATTCTGGAGAGGATTTGATCCCATTAGGATATACAAATTCTGATTTTGAGTCAAACAAAGATTCTAAGAAATCTACGTCCGGATCAGTATTTACCCTTAGTAGTGGAGCCATTACATGGAGGAGTGTTAAGCAATCAAACATTGCTGACTCCACTATAGAAGCTGAATATGTAGCAGCTAAAGAAGCGGTATGGCTACGTAAATTCTTGGCTGATCTGGAAGTTGTTCCAGACATGGATAAACCACTCACCGTTTATTGTGACAATAGTGGTGCAGTGGCCAATTCCAAAGAACCAAGAAGTCATAAACGAGGGAAGCATATAAAGAGGAAATATAATCTCATTAGAGAGATCGTACGAAGGGGAGATGTAAAAGTGATGAAGATTGCATTACAAGATAACCTTGCTGATCCGTTTACGAAGACCTTAACGGCTAAAGTATTTAAAGGTCATCTAGAGGGTCTAGGATTATGAGATATGTCTCATCTGCTCTTGGGCAAGTGGGAGATTGTTAGGGTTTCTACCCTAAGAGCTTGTAATATTGTAAACGGTTTTATAAATTTTTAATAAAGTATTCATTTCATTTAATTTATATATTTTGCAAAAATTATATATATCATGAAAAATATCCTTGATTACTGATGTAATTTCAAACTAAGTGTATAAGTGTTATATACAGTTGGATTTAGTTTGAGATAAGTAATTTAAACAGTCCGTAGAAAACAAACGAAGCTGGGTACTTCACTTGTGGTAAATCTATAGTTGCGATCCCTTTCGTATTTGATATGATAGTCTTATCCAAGACTGTTCATGTGGTGACATGGAAATAAAGGCACCTTATATAATAAATATTATATAGGACTGGACCACGATAAATATAAGTCTTTAAATAATATCTATTAATCTTAGATATTTATATTTATCAACCAGATAATCATATATGAATTGATCTTAATTCTGAGTGTATTATGAACTCATGCTTGTTAAGTTATTTCCTTTTATTTACATGAGTGAGATCGGTGTAGATACCCGATCAATAACTTCGTACTTTGGGGATATGATTTAGTAAGTAGCCAGGAACATTCTATACAATGGTGGAATCCACTCCTTTTTGCGAGAAGTAGAAAAGTAGTTCCCTTAAAGGTTGATTCAGGTCTTGAACAATAAGAGCGCTCAACTTTCTATTCATATGTAAACAGAAAGATAAATTCATAAGTTGTTATGAATATATTGTTCATTAGAGAATCAATGATACTTAAGGATCAAGAAATAATTAGAGGGGTAAAATGGACATCTGACCTAGCTCTAATTATGAACTATTTATGGAGGGTCAAATCATATGTAGTGATTAAATCAATGGAAATTAAAAAATTTCAGATTGTATAAAAAACATCTATAATTTTGAAAGTGCAATCTTAAGTTTTTAGTGAAGTAACTTTAAGATTAATAATAGTGAATTATTTAATTAAAGAGTTTAATTAATAATTTCGATATTATTGGAGCTCAAAACTATAGGTCAATCGGGTTTTCTTGATAGCTCATTTTACTATAAGAAACATGTATATAGAATATTGTAATTGGACCGTCCAATTACAGGTGTTACATAAGTAACAAAAATTTGTGTTCACTTGGTATTTGAAAAATATTGATTATTCAAATTATTTAATTATTAATTATGAATTAATAATTATTTAATTAATTTTATAAGAGGTCTTGAATCCGATTCTTAGTGACTTTGGTATAAATTAATTATGAATTAATTTATTAAAAGTTACAAGTTCTATTTCAAAATATAACATGAACTAATTTTGAATTAATTATATTACTTGGGGTAAAAGTTTAATTATAATAAAATTAGGGTCAATATTAATATTGATTAATTAAAACCCTAATTGTTTGCCTATAAAAAGAAAAAGTTTCTTTTCTACATTTATGTTTTTTTTTTTTTTGTTGTTTATGTTTTTGAGAAACAATAAGATAAAAGAAATAGTTTTTTTTTTTTTTTCCAACAAATACAAAGAACAAGAATTTGTGTCTTTGTTCTTTGTATAATAAAAAAGCAAACACTCACCTCTTATAAGTATTGATTTAATTTGATTTTTTTTAGAAAGAAATCAAAAAGTAAGTGAGCACAATTCTATATAATTGTGTCCACTCACTTGTTTGTTGGTTTCGAGATATATCAAGGAAGGCAAGGTAGTGAGCAATCCACAGAGATTAATACAGAAGGTAAAAATCTGATTTTTATTTCTCTATATTATTTTATTTAATTGTTTTATGAATCTTGGGTTCTTGAGTTTTCTAAAAAGTTTTTGAAACTCAATGTTCCGCAAAATTCTTAATTTTATGAAAAACAAATTGTTGATTTTTGTTTTTTCAAGCCTACACGATGTCCTTTGTAAACATTGAAATGATATCTTAGATTGGAAAATGAGATTTTCGACATTGGACACTCGATGCCTACCCACCGAATTGCGTCACACATATAAATCAATCATCTGGAACTGGACTCTCGGTGCGTCTCACGGTCCCTCAATTAATGATTTTCATTTTATCTCAAACGTATTGACGCAATACTGCTATAATAACTTTACTGACATGCCAACTTCTAATCCCCACCTACCAATATTTAGGTTTACTAGGGCTCCTTTAACATTCCAAAATAATTCACAAACCAACATCATCTCTAGTTTAACCATATTCGGCCAACATCACCAATTCCATATTTATTTCCAAATCACCATTTCATCTTATACAATTTTAATCATAATGTCAAACAACCTCTGAAATCAATTAATCTATAAAAAAGATTTCAATTTTTCTTAAAATACAAAACTTGGGCAGCCATGTAAACTTTCCCAAATCATTATTTCTTTTTCATCATTTAACACATCCAAAGTATTTGAAATAAACACTCAAACATGGTTAACAAATCAATTTAACTAAAAAACTCAAACATTAAAATTTTAGAAAGCCATATGTATACAATTAAAAACAACTATTTTAAATTAAATGTACACCAACCTTTGTGTCACGTTCTTGAATTATTTCATTTTCCAACGGAAGCTCAAATCTTCTACTTTCTTTTTCCTTGACTTCCTTGTGTTACTTCCTCTCCATTTCCTATCGTGAAACCTATGAATTCAATCTTTCTTACTTCCTCACTACCTTGATTTCAATTGAAATGAATTTGATTAGCTCCCAAGCTTACATGCAACACTCTTTTAGCTTGGTTTCTTGCTTCTAACTTGATTATCTAACTTGGATTGGCTTGAAGCCTTGGATTGGATGTTGAAAATCGCATGAAATCACTTAGTTCCCATTTCTTTCCACCTTGGCCGAACACTTCCTTTTATTATTATTATTTTTTTCTATCACTCTCGATTTTTCTTTGGTCTCTCTTGTTTGCTCTCGGGTTTAGATTGCTTCTCTTGTTTGTTATTTTTCTTTCAGTTGACGACAACTATCTTGTTTGCTTCTCATTCTATTTGATTTCCATTGATTTGGCTTATATATCATTGCATTAGAAAGTGAAATTGCCATTGGTTTTCCATTTATTTATAATCTTACCACTCTTGCATGTGTGACACTTGTCACACATGCATTCCATTGCATGACAAGTGTCATGCATGCACCTTGTCTTCATGCCACTTGTCATTCATGCATTGATTCCTTTGCCACGTGCCAATCATGTACATCTTTTCGTATTTTCATTTAATACGAGTTTTCCGAAAATATTCCTAACAGGTTACTTCAAGATCTCTTCGAAACTTCCCTTAAATTTTCTGGGGCCTATATTCGAATTTCTCTCGTCCTCCATGTAATCTCCAAAATTCCTAAAAGTCATTTCATGCCCTAATTTAGGTCCCCATAATCTTAAAGTTAACTTTAAAACATTTGTTGATATAAATTCGATTTAAAATCCGGATTTCTTTTCCGAAAGCATCTTTTAGGATTCTAAAATATCCTTTAAACTTTTTGATATTCATTAGGGACCTCGATCAAACCATTATTAATATCTGGAATCCTTTCGTAATTTTGACTGGATCCTAAAATATTTCTACTCCATCTATGATTCAACAATTATAAACTTATACACCTCATATCCACATTACTAGATCAATAGAATAATTTCATTCATCTTAGACTTGTACACATGTCCAGAAATGCATATTAAACAATATCTAAATTTTTCTACATTATTTGGGCACTTTCATAAATCATTTAAGGTCCTACAATATCACTCTTAATTCATATGTGCATGCCTAATCTCCATAATCATAATAATAATAAAAATGATATTCATACTTAATAATTTCAGGGTGTTACAATTAAAGGTGATAAGGGACTAATTAGAAGCAAGCCAATCTTATTGGGGTCAAGATAGAATTAAGCAAGAGTTCAAAAACAAAAACCAAATTGTCAAGGATATGATGTTCATGATGAAAATGTTAGAAGTATATATATGAGAAGTTTTCCATATTTAGCAAATTTGGAGAAGCAAAAATGTGAGGAAGAGAGTGTGTGTTCGACCAAGTAAGAAGGAAGGGGAATCAAGTAGTTTCAAGTTATTTTCAACCTTCAAGTCAAGTAATCAAGCTAACCTAAGTTAGAAGACCAAGTTGGAAGCAAGAAATCAAGCTAAACAAGGTTGGTTTTCACACCTTTGAACTTGTTTGAATGATGTTGTGTTGATGTTTGAGTTGGTATTTGATGGGGCTTTTTATCTATATCATGAGTTGAGTTTTAAGAGACCAAAAGCAAAGGTAGAACATGTAAAATCACTCAAGAGTTGATAAGTTAGGGTTATGTAGGAGAAACCTTAAGTTTGATTTGAGTTTGATTTCAATGAAAAATGTTGATAATTAGATATTTGATAAAATGCCTAAGAGAATAAGCATGAAAAAATTGAATGAAATGAACTTGGTGTGTGTTAGGTCATACAAGGCCATAGTGAGGACTATAGGAATCCAATGAGATTTGATGTCTTCATGCATGATTCCATGTTGAATTCATGTTAGAGAAACCTATGGAAGTGTTAGAAATGAAATTAGATAACTTTTATTTAGTAGTCTAAATGAAGGGCATTAGTGGTTATCATATATTATCATTTCCCCTATGTGTTTAAATGGATTGTTTGAGTATAACTGAGTATGAATAACACTAAGGAAAAGAAAATTGAGATTAGAAGTGGAAAGTGGAAAAATTGCACTTAGATTAGTGTCGAAAAAAGGGCGTTTTAGCTAGAAACCTTCACCCGATGGCTATTTCTTGGCTAATTAACTTTTTCACCGACCTAAATGCGAGTTAGGGAGATAAATGGAGCAAGAACGAATAAAAGAAAGCCAATGGGGAGATGGCTACATCATATTCGGCCAAAGGAGGTCTAAAAACATCATTTTTCGTTTCGAGTTTAAGAAAATTATTTTGGGTATATGGAGGTGTTCCTAGGTGAGAATAAATAAGATTCATGGAAAGAAATCAGAATTCTAAAGCTTTGGTTAAGTAGAAACCAAGAAGAGAAGTTTATAGGCAAAAGGGTTTTCAATAAAGCTAGTTAAGTTAGAAGTTATGTTATAAGTTTTATGAAGTTAAAATTTGAGTATTCTAAACGAAAATGTGATGTGTAGCTAAGGAGGAGGCAAGCGGAGCAAGGCAAGCCCATTGAAACTCCCTATAGAAAGCTTGAATCCAAGTGCGTGCTATACTTTGCTTTGAAATGTTTGTAATTAGATTTATGAAGCCTAAATGAAGTGTTTGAACATTTTGTAGTAAAGTTTATGCTTCAATGAGCATTTTGATGAATATGATGTTTTGTATGAAAATTTTAGCATTTATGATTTCATAAGTATAAGTTTTATTTAGAAATGAAATTCAAAGTTTTAGTTTTAAGCCTTTTTAGTAAAGGAGGCTATGTTTTATGATTATGCAAACAAAAGTGAGATTTATGGATTCAAATGTTTGATGCAAAAACAATTTTATATACATATGAGTTTTCAAAGGCCAAGCGTATACCCACACTTTAAGATTTATGTTTATAGATCCAGCCAGTATGTCCCACACGTGTGTGACAAAGTCATGGGAGGGGTCACGTCACTAACTTTGGGGGGAATAGAGTCCGTCACGTCGCCTCTACAGGTGTGGGATGTTGTCTCACGCTACGCATTGCGATATAGAAATTCCGCACGTAGTAGTTAAGATGTCTTTGTAAGCGTCACAGATGATGTTAGTAGCAAAATAGCCACGTGATTCCACGTCAATTAGCGTTAGCCAAGCTATCGCGTGGTTGTAAGCATTATGGGGTACCTTGGTGCATTTTTAAATGCAAAAGTTAGTTTTGAAAATGAGCTATTTTTATGCAAATTTACGATTACATTTCGAACAAAGTTTCGCAGCCGTTTATAGTTTTATATGATGCTCATGCTTACTAGTTTATAGACAAAGGCTTTATGTACATTTTATGTTAGTAAATGTATCTATTTTGCTATGCAACGTATGAGATTTCAAATTAAGCATTTAAGAAATCAAATTCTATTTCTAATGTTTTCTATGGAGGTATTTTCAGAAAGAAAAGTGTTATTATTCTAAAACTTACGAGCACTCATTGAGCTTCAATATGCTCACTCTTTTCTTGTTTTATTTCAAAAAGCTCCTCAGGTATTAGTGCAGGTGACCAAGTTACGAGATCCCCTCCGTTGGAATAGGTGAGTGCGGATTCGACGCTTGCTTTTTTTTGAATGAATATTTTGCATGCCATATGAAATTTAAGGGCCACTTATTTTGTTGTATTTTCATGACATATTTTGTGGCATTTAAAATAAATGTTTGTACTCATATTCTTTTTGGGTTGTATAAAGTTTTGTAAATTTTATTGAAGTTTTGAAAAATGTTTTTTTTTTTCTGAATTATTTGCCTATAAGAATTTAGTTATACCTTGTGATTTTTCATGAGTTATTTTGTATGAAAATGGAAAGGAAATTTTAAGTATGATTATGGAAGAAGTTGGATTGTAAAATGAAAGTATTTAGAAGTGTGTTTTTCCTTTGTCGGTATTTTAGGAATGTCAAAAACGCAACCGTCATGCTGTCGAATTTTCGATTGAAAAAAAAAAAAACAACAACCCATTTTAGCTTTAAACAAGTGATGAAAGATCAAAAGATTCTAAAGGTTCGCTACCCAGATTTCTTTTAGCCAAATTAGCAAGGTTTAGGAGGATTCCATCGAAGTGCCAGGTAGGGCCCTCCGGATACTAGTATAGTATGATTCGGATTGGGTCCCGTCAATCAAACTCCGCCACAGTCAGCAGGATTTGCTGAGCAAGCCGATGGAAACTTTAATGTAAAACAAGTAGCTCAAATTTTGATGACAACTATGCGTCAATCGCATGAGGCTCCAGAAACATCGAAGAGCACTATAGAAAGAGTTTGTAAGTTAGGTGCGAAACCTTTTGATGGAAGTGGTGATCCAGACAGTGTGTTTGCCTGGTTAGACAGAGTGGATAAGATCTACAAGTTTACGGAGTGCCCGGATGACCAGAATCTACTATTTTCCTCCTTCCTCCTAGAGGAGATAACAAAGGATTAGTGGGAGGCCTTAGAGAGATGGCATCCAAGAGGGGTGTCGTGGGAGTAGTTTCAAAAAGAATTTATAGATAGATTCTATCCGAAAAGCTACAAGGATGCTAGGATGGAGGAATTTTTAAAGTTAGAGCAAAGATCCATGTTTGTGACCGAATATGAAAAGAAATTCTCGGAGTTGGTCCGGATTGTCCCATTCATTGTTAAGGATAAGGAACAAAAATGTAAGAGATTCTTAGCAGGTCTGAATCCCAACATCAGAATTCACCTATCATTGGCCCCTCAATCATACTATAAGAAATTGGTTGAAGCTTTAATGAAGGTAGAAAAGAATGTAGCAGCCATTGCTCAGGGTTCCAAATTAGAAAAGAAACGCAGTGGCCCCAATTCATCCCAAAGTGGATTGAGCCAGAGTTCTAAAAGGAAGGGCAAGTTTAGAGGGTTTGGTAGCAAGCAAATGAGCAAAGGAGCAGCATCCAACCAAGGATGAGTCAAATCACCCCTAGTTCCTGGAGGCTCTCGAAATATGAGAGGCCAAGCGTCGGAATGCAGAAGTTGTATGAAGAGACATCCAAGCGAGTGTAGGGGAAACGCTACAGCTTCTTTTTAGTGTGGATAGGAAGACCACTTTATGAGAGAATGTCCAAAATTAGCCACCACTGAGAGGTCAGAGGCAGAACCCCCAACATCTATATCATGTCGCGAAAGTCAGAGACAGGAAGGCATAAGCTCCCAATCAAGGGGACCAGGTATATCAGTCGCAGGCAACGGCTCAGGGGGCAAAGGTTTCGAACGTAGAGGAGAGACCCCTACAGGACAGCTAGGGAGGCCCCGTACATAGGCTAGAGTATTCGCAGTCATGCAGCAGGAAGTGAATACCACTCTTAAGGTCGTTACGGGTATGATTTCTGTTTTTGATCATGAAGCATATACATTAATTGACCCAAGGGCCACACATTCCTTTATTTTTGTAAAGTATGCTATAAACAGTAATGTTGAGCCTAGGCCACTAGACTGTAGTATGATGGTATTAACCCCCACGGGTAATTCGCTTGTGGCTAATAAAAGTATATATGGATAGTAAGGTGATGATAGAGGGTCAGGAATTTCAGGCAAACCTAATAATGTTAGATATCCACGATTTTGATATAATTTTAGGTATGGATTGGCTGTCAAAATATCATGCCACTGTATATTGTTTCAAGAAAGAAGTGAGGTTCGTTAGGGATAGAGAGCCCGATGTTATTTTCTGTGGGGTATGGAATACACTCCCTACCACTTTGATGACTGTAGTGACAACTAGTAGGATGCTCTGAAAATCATATCCAGGCTGTCTAGTGTATGTAGTAAAGGTGAAAGACAGCGGATTGAGATTAGAGGATATTTCTGTAGTTAGGGAGTTTCCAAATGTGTTCCCATATGATCTTCCTAGTTTGCCATCGAACAGAGGGATTGAATTTGAAATAGAATTAGTCCTTGGAACTACACCCATTTCTATGACACTCTAGAGGATGACTCGTACAAAACTAAAAGAATTAAGAGTATAGATGGAATAATTGGTCAATAAGGGGTTTGTTCAGCCGATTACTTCACTATAGGGAGCACCAATGTTATTTGTGAAGAAGAAAGATGGTAGTATAAGGTTATGCATCGATTACAGACAGCTGAGTAAAGTGATGGTGCATAATCAATACCCGTTTCCCAAGATAAATGATTTGTTTGACCAACTTTAGGGGTTAAAGTGTTTTCCAAGATAGTCTTGAGATCTGGGTATCATCAGCTAAAAATACGCAGCGAAGATGTTCCTAAGACTGCATTCAGAACTCGATGTGGACATTATAAGTTTCTAGTCATGCCTTTTGGGTTGACGAATGCCCTCGTAGCTTTTATTGATTTGATAAACAGGGTGTTCCATGATTATTTAGACAAGTTTGGCATAGTCTTCATTGATGATATATTGGTGTATCCGAGTAGTAAGAATGAACATGTAGAGCATCTAAGGATTATTGTCTTACAAACTCTAAGGGAATAACAACTCTATGCCAAACTTAGTAAGTGTCAGTTCTGGTTAGATAGAGTTGCCTTTCTAGGACATGTGATTTCAGCTGAAGGAATTAGTGTAGATCCTCAGAAGATTGAGGCTATAATGAATTGGAAACAACCTACTAATGTAACTGAGGTTAGGAGTTTCTTGGGATTGGTAGGTTATTACAGAAAATATGTGGAAGGATTCTCCAAATTAGCATTGCCATTGACTAAGTTAACAAGAAAGGAAGAAAAGTTTGTGTGGTCAGATGCATGCCAATAGAGTTTTGATGAGTTGAAGAAGAGAATGACCTTAGCCCCAGTACTCACTCTTCCATCAGGAGACGATGATTTTATAGTATATTGTGATGCTTCAAGACAAGGTTTAGGGTGTGTATTGATGCAACAGGGAAAGGTAATAGCATACGCTTCCAGATAGCTAAAGAAACATGAACTGAACTACCCTACCCATGACTAGGAACTCACAACGGTGGTATTTGCTTTAAGAATATGGAGACATTATTTGTGTGAACTCCTTATCAAATTGTTACAGATTTTAAGAGCCTATAGTATTTGTTGACACAAAAAGAATTGAACATGAGACAAAGACGGTGGATTGAGCTTATTAAAGACTATGATTATACTATTGAGTACCATCCAAGGAAGGCGAATGTGGTAGTAGATGCTTTAAGTAGGAGACCCCCAAATTTAATAGCTCAGATGAAGGCGGTATATATATCATTATTAGTTGAGTTGAGGTCCTGAGGGGTGAAGTTAGAAACAATAGATACAGGAGCACTGCTAGCTACCTTTCATGTTCGACCTATTCTAATTGACCGCATCAGGGAATTGCAAGCTCAGGATCCTCTTAGTTGGTTAAGATTAGAAGTGAAGAGAAGTCGAAGCAATGCGAGGATTTCTCAGTAGGAGATAATGGTACACTGATGTTAAGTCACAAACTATGCATACCAAACATAGGTGTTCTGAATTAGGAAATCATTGGATGAGGCGCATTCCTCAACTTATGCTATGCATCCAAGGAGTACGAAAATGTATCATACATTGAAGGAACATTACTAGTGGAACAATATGAAAAGGGAAATAGTTAAGTACGTCTCAAGATTGTTAATTTGTCAACAAGTGAAAGCAGAACACCAGAAGCCTGCAGGTCTATTACAGCCACTCCCTATCCCATAATGGAAAAGGAAGAAGATTACTATAGACTTCGTAGCAGGAGTGGTCATGATGCGATATGAGTGATTGTTGATAGATTGACCAAATCAGCCCATTTCCTACCTATACGGAGTAATTATTCACTAAAGAAGCTGGCATAGCTATATGTTGATGAAATTGTAAGACTACATGGTACGCCAATTTCCATTATATCAGATAGGGATTCGAGATTCACTTCTAGGTTCTGGCCCAGTTTACAGAAAGCTTTAGGCACCCAACTACACTTTAGCACAGCTTTTCACCCTCAAACAGTTGGACAGTTTGAGAAGACAATCCAACCCTTAAAGATATGCTCAGTCGTGTGTTATAAAGTTTGAGAGAAGTTGGGATACACACCTACCACTAATGGAGTTTGCATATAATAATAGTTATAAAGCAAGCATAGGTATGGCTCTGTATGAAGCACTATATGGAAGGAAATGCAGAACTTCAGTGTGTTGGGATAAGGTAGGTGAAAGGAAACTGATAGGTCCCGAGCTCGGCCAGATCACCTCAGATAAGATTAAAGTGATCAGGGATCGTCTCAGTACAGCTCAAGATAGATAGAAAAGTTATGCAAATAACCGTCGGAGAAATCTAGAGTTCGAAATTAGTGATAAAGTATTTTTGAAGATATCCCCGTGGAAAGATGCACTTAGCTTTGGAAAGCGTGGTAAGCTGAGTTTGAGCTATATTGAGCCTTATAAGATTATGGAAAGAGTTGGTGGGCCTTATGAGATTATGGAAAGAGTTGGTTCAGTAGCATACAGGTTGAAGCTACCACTATAATTGGCCAGAATCCATAATATGTTTCACGTGTCTATGTTACGAAAGTACATCCCCAATCCTTCCCATGTACTTAAAGAACAACCTGTGGAACTAAAGGAAAACTTAATGCATGAAAAGCAACCAGTTCAGATACTAGACCGTAGGGAGCAGGTCCTGTGTACCAAAGTTATTTCTTTAGTGAAGGTATTATGGAGAAACCATGGAGTGGAAGAGGCAACATAGGAGCATGAGGATCAGGTACGCCATAAGTACCCACATCTTTTCGTAGTAAACTAGTATGTGTATGTAAAATTTCGGGGATGAAATTTCTTAAGGGGGGGAGAATTTGTAATATGCATTTCTAGACACGTGTATAAGCCTAAAGTGAATGAAATTATTCTATTGATCTAGTACTGTGTATATGAAGTGTATAAGTTTATAATTGTTAAATTATGGGTGGACTAGAAATATTTTAGGATCCCATCGGAATTACGAAAGAATTCCGAATATTAATAATAGTTTGATCGGGATCCCTAATGAATATCAAAAAGTTTAAAAGATATTTTAGAATTCTAAAGATGCTTTCAAAAAAAAAATCCGGATTTTAAATCAGATTTATATCAAAAAGCGTTTTAAAGTTAACTTTAAGAACATGAGGACCCAAAATAAGGCATAGGATGACTTTTAGGAATTTCAGAGACTACAGGAAGGACGAGAGAAATTCGAATATGCCATAAAATTTAAGGGAAGTTTTGAAGAGATCTCAGAGTAACCCGTTAGGACTGTTTTTGAAAAGCTTGTATTAAACAAAAATACAAAAAGATGCGCATGATTGACACGTGTCAAGGAGATTTAGTGCATGAATGCCACTTGTCAAGGAGGTTGCATGCACGGTGACACTTGTCAAGCCTTTGTGGATGGCACAATGGTAATTTTGAAGAAGTCCAATGGCAATTTCAATTCCAATGCAATATATATATATATATATATATATAAGCCATTTCAAAGCAAATCAAAGGAAATGAAGTTAGTGCCGTAAATGGAGAGAAAACAATAACAATGAGGAAAAGCAAATAGAAGAGTTTGTTGCCGTCCATTTAAGAGAAAAGAATGAAATGAGAAGTCATTCAAACCGAGACACAAACAAGAAACAAACGAGTTTGAGAGAAAGAAAGTGAAGCCGAGAGGAGGAGAACCAAAAAGGAGAAGCTAGGTGGTCACAGCAACTAGCTATTCCAAGTGGTTTCAAGTGATTTCCAATGTGAGTTTACTAACTCAAAATTGAAAATGAAATAGAAACTTGATTTTGCAAATTTAAGGTGTTAGTTGTTGTCATGATATTGATATAGGTTCCATGTGATTTTCGTGTGATTTTCTATGTAAAAACTTAAAGAAAATGGATAAATTGTGTTGGTATGAGTCATGGCTAAAGTGATGGATAAAGGTTCAAAATGAGTTTGAATGATATGGATAAGTTTTATGCTTGCAAATGCTTGGAAATAACTTGAAATGAAGTTAAAATAAAAAATGAAAAAGTTGTGTGTGATTCGTTAAGCATTCGGCCAAGGTGTGCTAGAGTTGATAGCTACTGATTTTGATACATTTGAATAACTTATTGAGTTATTGGAATGCTATAATAACCATAGAAATTGAAAGAATTGAATTAGGATTCATATGGATGTTGTACGGACGAAAACTGACATGTTACGTGCAAGCTGTCTTGGTTTTCATTTTATGTGTCTTGGATGGTTTAGCATGATTTTATGCATGTTTGAAGTAATTTATAAGTGCTTGGATGTATAAATAATCAAATGGAATGGATTCACAACTAAACAAATTCATATTGAATAAAACGGCAATGATTCAGAAACTATATGCGATAAATGAATATACGTTTTAAAGGAAAATTTGGACAATTTGTATATATTAAATGTATGGTAGCTTGTGAGTATCTTTGTGTGGATGAAAATAGCATCTTGTAAACCTTTGAAATTAGGTTTCAAGATAGCCTAAATTAGTGTACAAATTGAGTAGGTAGCGAGGAAGCAAGAAAGGTTGAATTCATAGGTTTCGCGATAGGAAACTGTGAGTGTCTTTAAAATGTTTTCGAAAGTTCTTATTTCTAATTAAATGAGTTTTATATATGTTATGCTTTGAGAAATTCATGCTTGAAATATTTAATATGTTATGCTTAGAAAATTCATGATTGAAATGTTTCATGTGAATTTTATCAATTGAACATGATTTGAAATTTAGAAATTGCATGTGTGAATCAATATAATGGTGCTTTAATTTTATTTCCTCGAGTTATCAATTATGGAAATATTTTATATAGTTCATAAATATTAAGCAATATGTTTTGAAAGGAAAGTTTTTGTATATAGTACACCCTTATGGTAAATTGGGATATTGTCGGTCAGAGTACCCTAAGCATACATGGCAGTGTCGGGCCTTTTGTCACTAACATGGGTTGGGATTGTATCAGTTTGTTCAGTCTAGTGTGTTGCCCTCTGTATGTATAGGGTATATATTTAGTTCACGAGCTAGCTTCCACAAGACGATGCAGAAATTCCGTTGCGTTTACCGATTTTGGTGGTTTGAGTGATGTAGGGATTTTGTTCTACCACCCGACACGACTTGAGCGATGTAGTAATTCCATTCCACCGTATCATCGAGGGTACAGTACTTGTTAGGCGGTTGGGTCCTAGCCACCCGGGGGCAAGCCCCAGCCTGGCCTCAACGATGGTTGGATATTTTAGCCTTAAAGAACATTTAAAAAAAAATAATAATACCACTAGAATAAGTTTTAAATGAAAAGGAAAACAGGGATTTTATTTATAATTCACATACATGTTACATGTTTATTATGCAAACATGATTTTAAATTTTAGATTGAAAGCATGATTATACATTATAGCATTAAACTGTTTTAGCATAACATTTTCAGGGAGGAAATTTTATAAAGAGCAAATTAATTAGAAACACTTGACACTTACTGGGCTTTTGTAGCTCACCCAAACTTTTATGTTTTAAACAAACCTCCCCAGGTGCAGGTACCAATGCGTTTGTCACAGGGACACCCCTCCAAGACTAAGTGGATCAATTGTGTTGTGCTGTGAATTAAAATGTATATATTGTAAAAGAATGTTTTGTAAATAAAATTATTTAGAGTTGTAACACTTGTATATATTTTGTTTTGAGATTGTGAAACTATGTTACATTTAATTTATAGTACTTCAGATGAATTTTGTCTATTCTGATTTTTCAATTGAACTTGTTGAAATGGTTGCGCTGTGATTGAGAAATTGAGGGCTAAAGGCTCGGTAGTTTGGGAAAAATGAATGGCAGGCCCCTCTCCCTATAGGCATTGTAAGCCCTCGATGTTTAATTAATGTTACTTTACTAATAATCTATAAGTGGTGTATGAAATCGTAAATAATTATTAAGAGATGTTTTGAGACTCTAGGGGATTAAACGAAAGTATAAGGGCAAATTGGTCATTGTCATTTGAATTCATAAGTTAATATGACCTATAAACTAAATTGAAAGAAGTTGATAAGTTAAGGGTCAAGATAAAATAAGTAAAAGCTAAGTGCCAAAAGTCAATTAATTGAAGGATACATTGGTCATTTATGAAATGTTAGTAATATATAAGTGAACACTTAGTCAATTTTGGAGTCATTCACGCCAACAAACCAAAGAAATAAGAAAACCCAAGAGAAAAGAAAAGAGAGGCGAGAAAGAAGAAGAACTTGGTTCGGCCAAAGAGAGAACATGGTGATTCAAGTTAGTTCAAGTGAGTTTTGAGTTTCTAATCAACCAATCAAACTTCTCTAAGATAGAACAACAAGCTTGGAGCAAAACCTAAGCTAAATAAAGTTAGTTTCTCATCTTTTGAAGTCATTTTTGATAGTTAAAAGTGATGATTGGATTGGTTATCTTAATGATGTTTGAGTGGGTTTTGATGAGAGGTTTTTATTTATGTTGAGAGATGATTCATTTAGGGTTTTAAAGTATGTGAAAGATGGCATGGAAACCTACTAAAATTAATGAGGTTAGGAGGATTCCGTTGGGGTGCCAGGCAGGGTCCTCCGAACGTAAGTACAATATGGTTCGAATTGGGTCCTGTCAAAGTGGTATCAGAGCACCGTTTTGTAATGTTTTAATGTTTGTTTTAGTATAAATTTTTACAAGTTGCTTTTGTGAATTATTGTTTTAACTCATGCATTTCATACTCATGTTTGATTAAATATTTCAGAAGTATGCAATGTTAAGATCGCCCTAGGACGAGGAGGGCAACCGCCGAGGCACCTGCGCCCGAGAAGGAGCATGTTGACGAGTCCGTCAATGTGCTAGCTAGCCCTACCCATGTTGAACCTTCTCAGCCAGCTGAACCAGCTGGTCCACAGGTTAATTATGAAAAGATGGCCCAAGCATTTGCAATGCTACTTCCCCAGCCTTGTGAGGCAATAGGATCGATTGAGCGTGCCAGGAAATTGGACGCTAGGTCTTATGATGGAACAAGTGATCTGGAGCGTGCGTATTCATGGATAGAAACTAATGAGGAGATCTTCCAGGTGATGGGTTGCATAGAAGATCAGATGGTGACTTATTCAGCTTTCCTCCTGAAGGATCGAGTTAAGGATTAGTGGAAGACACTGCAGAGAAGGCATCCAGAGGGAGTCACCTGGGCCTTGTTTAAGCAGGAATTCCTTGAAAAGTTCTATCCTAAGAGCTACAAGGATGCCTAGATTGATGAGTTTTTCAGATTAGAGCAGGGCAATCAGTCCGTTGCTGAATACGAGAAAAGGTTTTTGGAGTTGGCTAGATTAGTGCCATTTATTAATGAAAATGAAGGATAGAAGATTAGTAGGTTTATGGTAGGTCTTAATCCCAGAATCAGGGCCTATGTAGCATCGTTTGGTCATACTCACTATGAGGATTAGTGGAAGCAGTCACCAGAGTTGAGAGAAGTGTGGAGGCTATCCCCAGACCTAAGAAGTTCACCCCTAAACGTGGCTGGTCAAGTGGATCTTAGGAGGGATCCAGCAAGATGGCGAAGACTGGAGAAAAGTCTGTAGGGTCATCCAACAGTAGACCAAGTCAGGAAGCCTAGTCCAGCCAGAGTTCAGTGAGACAGTCATCTAGGCCTCGAGGCACCAAGGAAGATTGGAAGAATTGGCCAACTTGTAAGAAGTGCGGGAGGACACATCGGGGCGAATGTGTTAGGGGTAGGAATATATGTCTCAGGTGCGGTAAGAAGGGCCACTTTATTAAGGATTGTCCCGACCTAACTTCATCCAATAAACCAGAGGCCAGGACTACTACCCCAGGATAGTCTAGTGGGGGTCGTGGACCTGAGAGGCGAGGTCCCCAGATGCAAGGATCAAGTGGTACAGATCAGCAGAGTGGTGCATCTAGTAGGGGTTTACCTTCCAAGGGACAGCCTAGTAGACCCCGCAGTCAGGCCAATGTGTATGCAGTCACTCAGTAGGAAGCAGATGCTGCTCCCGATGCTGTTATAGGTATTATTTCCCTGTTTGATACTGTTGTCCATGTATTGATTGATTCAGGAGCTACCCACTTCTTCCTATCTGTAAACTTTGTTACAAGAGTTAATATGGAAGATAAGCCTTCAAAATGTAGTGTGGTGGTGTCCTTTCCTACTGGAGATACACTTTTGTCAGATAAGATTTATATGGGAAGTAAAGTCATGATAGCGGTCATGAATTTCAGGTGGATTTGATCCTGTTAGACATACAGGATTTTGATGTTATATTAGGGATGGATTGACTATCAAAGCATCATGCTATGGTAGATTGCTTCAGGAAAGAGGTTAAGCTCAATAGACTAGGGGAATCTGATTTGGTCTTTTATGGTGTACGAAAGATACTCTCTAGTATCATAAGTGCAGTAAAGACCAATAAGATACTGAGAAATGAGTGTCAGGGATACTTAGCTTTATGCAGTGGGACTAGAGAATGATGGGATGAGGTTAGAAGAGGTTCCAGTGGTTAGGGAGTTCTTAGATGTGTTTCCAGATGATCTCCTAAGGTTACCACTTTATAGGGAGATAGAGTTTGAAATAGAGTTGGCTCCGGGTACAACACCTATCTCTATAGCCCCATATCGTATGGCCGAAACAGAATTGAAAGAGTTGAAGACTCAAATGGAGGAATTGACAGATAAGGGTTTTATTAAGCCAAGCATGTCACCTTGGGGAGCTCCAGTTTTGTTTGTAAAGAAGAAGGACGGAAGCCTTAGGTTATGTATAAACTACAGGCAGCTCGATAGGGTGACCATAAGGAATCAATACCCGCTTCCATGGATAGATGACTTGTTTGATCAGCTTTAGGGAGCTAGGGTATTCTCTAAGATTGATCTAAGGTCCGAGTACTACCAATTGAAAATCCATAAGGAAGATGTTCCTAAGACGGCTTTCTAGACGCGCTATGGACATTATGAGTTTTTGGTGATGCCGTTCAGATTAACTAATGCCCCAGTAGCCTTTATGGATCTTATGAACAGGGTTTTGAAGCCCTATTTGGATAGATTTGTGATAGTATTCATTGATGACATTTTGATATATTCAGGTAGCGGATAGGAGCACGCTGAGCACTTGAGGATTGTATTGCAGACATTGAGGAACATCAGCTTTATGCTAAGTTCAGAAAGTGCTAGTTTTGGCTGGATAGAGTGGCATTTCTGGGTCACGTAGTTTCAATGGAATGAATCTCTATAGACCCTCAGAATATAGAGGCCATAGTAAACTAGCAGCCGCTCATGAACGTGACTGAAGTTAGGCGCTTTTTGGGATTGGCAGGATATTATAGAAAGTTCGTGGAGGGATTTTCTAAGATAGCAGTTCTCTTAACTAAGTTGACGCGGAAGGAAGAGAAGTTCGTATGGATTGATGAGTGCCACCGCAGTTTTGAAGAATTGAATAAGAGATTGACCTCGGCACCAATGCTTACACTACCATCAGGGACAGATGAGTTTGCAGTGTATTATGACGCCTCCATACAAGGTCTAGGTTGTGTACTGATGCAACATGATAAGGTGATAGCCTATGCATCTAGGCAGTTGAAGAAACATGAGTAGAATTATCCAACGAACGACCTGGAACTCGCAGCAGTAATATTTGCTTTGAGGATATGGAGGCATTACCTATATGGAGTCCCATGTAAAATCTTTACTAATCATAAGAGCCTACAATACTTATTTACCCAGAAAGAGTTGAATATGAGGCAAAGAAGATGGATTGAACTCATTAATGACTATGATTGTACGATTGAGTATCATCCAGGCAAAGCTAATGTGATGGCGGATGCACTAAGTCGAAAGCCCTCAAGTTCAGTAGCCCAGCTGAAAGCAGAACACTTACCTATATTGGTGGAGTTGAGATCTATGAGGGTTAAGTTGGAGGTGTCAGATTCTGAAGCATTGTTAGTTGTATTTTATGTCCGTCCTGTGTTGGTGGATTAGATTAAAGAGCTCTAGGATAGAGATCCCTACTTAAGGAAGATAAGAAGTGAAGTAGAAGCTAGAAAGCATAGCAGTTTCTCATTGAGGGATGATGGGACGTTGATGATGGGGCAACGATTGTGTGTGCCAAGTGTAAAAGAGTTAAAGAAAGACATCATGGAAGAAGCTCACTCTTCAGCTTATGCCATGTACCCAGGGAGCACTAAGATGTACCGAACTCTGAAGAAGCATTACTAGTGGAAGGGAATGAAAAAAAAAAAAATAGCAGAGTTCGTTTCCAGATGCCTAACCTGCCAGCAAATTAAGGCTGAACATTAGAAGCCAGCAGGTTTATTGCAACCTTTGCCCATCCGGAGTGGAAGTGGGAAAGGATTACTATGGACTTCATGGTAGGGCTTCCACGGAGTCCGAGCGGATTCGATGCCATATGGGTGATAGTTGATAGGTTGACAAAGTCCGCTCACTTCTTGGCAATCAGAAACAATTACTCTCTGGATAAGTTAGCTCAGTTGTATATAGATGAAATCGTGTTAGATAGAGATCCGAGGTTCACCTCCAGATTCTGGCCGAGTTTATAGAAGGTATTGGGCACTAAGTTGAATTTCAGTACGGCTTTTCACCCACAAACAGATGGACAATCTGAAAGAACCATCCAGACCCTAGAAGATATGTTAAGGGCGTGTGTAATGGAGTTCAAAGGAAGCTAGGATACTCACCTGCCTCTAATCGAATTTACACACAATAATAGCTATCAGTCTAGCATTGATATGACACCGTATGAGGCTTTATATGGTCAAAAATGCAGGACCCTAGTTTGTTGGGATGAGGTGGGTGAGAGAAGGCTGATAAGGCCTAAGATTGTCCAAGCTACCATAGAAAAGATCCAAGTCATAAGAGAAAGATTGAAGATAGCAAGTGATCGACATAAAAGTTATGCGGATAATTGTAGACGAGACTTGGAGTTTCAGGTGGGTGATAGAGTATTCCTGCGCGTCTCACCTTGGAAGAGTGTATTGAGATTTGGGAAGCATTGGAAGCTATCTCCTAGATACATTGGGCCGTACGAGATAGTGGGAAGAGTTGGAGAGGTGGCCTATAAGTTGTAGTTGCTGTCAGAGTTGGCTAGGATTGTAACACCTCCTACCCGTCCTTTTACTAGACGACTTCAAGGGGCGCTACAATCATATTTCTTTTTACAAAATCTTTAATTTAAAACCTTATATTCATTTATTCCACATTAAAATCCGAAATTTCAAAATCAATTTACAAACAATACAAAATCCTTTTATTTCAAACGGAAAAACTGACAGAGTTTCCTCTAAAATTCGGACTTTCCAAACCTGTTACAAATCCATATATTCATATCTAAAACATTTCTTTCACAAACATATTCAATAACTGAAACCAAACTTCGTTTGGTTCATCATTTTCCATATCTATCACATGTACCAACATAAATTTACACAACTTGACTTTTCTTTACCAAAAATACTATTTTAAATCCAATACATATATATATATATATATGCGCACGAATACAAATTGAAACTTTTTTTTTTTTTTATGTACAAAACCAAAGATAATATATATATATCCAAAAATATATGTGGAATGATAGATGTGACTGTCTCAGCTCATTGCAGATGCTTCTCTTCAATCTTCGCCCTCCTTATGCAATCTACTACCTACGCGTGGAAATTCCAACGCGCTAAGCATATTTGCTTAGTTGGTGTACACAAAACTCAATATTTATATTTTAACACAATCAATTTATAAAATTGGTAACAAAATATCACAATTTATCAATAATTCAATTAAATATCAAAAGAAATTAAAAACGATACATTGATCAAAATCATTCTCATAATAACTTTTCATGCCCCTAGTAAACACAAGCACGATACCATGGATTGGTAGTCGGGTTTTCCGGTATCGGACACTCGGTGACTATCCGCCAGACTATCATATAATCATGTATATTCGAGGCCGGACACTAGGTGCCTCCTACAACCTCCGAATTCACTATAACTTTTCACTATAGTCGGTACAGAATCAAACGGCGCAGTACTGTTCTTATGACCCATTAATGGCATGCCACTCCAATCCCCACCTATCTGTGTCAAAGCTTACTAGGGCTTGAACAACAATTTATTTTCAAAATTCGTTGAGTTGGTTTCGTTTAAACTTTCCGTTTCTAATCATTTTTCAAACAAAATCTGGCAGCATAACGGTTGCATTTCGAAGGTTTCCAGAAAACCTGAAAATATGCAATAACACTTCCAAATATCTCGTCAATCCAACCCAACTTCGTTTTCCCACATCACACAAATCAATTTTTCAAATTCATCATTTCGTTTTTGTCATAACCATATAAATTCATCAATTATCACAATTCAAAATAATATATTTCGTCAGACATATATCAAAATATTCACAAACAATATTTCAAAGCATTAAAGTATTCAAAAATCGATAATATTCTATTTATGAAAACGAATTAAATAAAGTGTACACCAACCTTATTTCCCAACGAAAGCTCACACTTTCTCCTTTCCTTTTCTTTGGCTTTCGTGAGCTACCTCCTCTCCTGGATTTTCAAAATTACATAAATACTTAATAAAAGCTCATTCCATAAGTCTAAATGCATGATCTACTCTTGTTTTAGATCGCTAAATACTCAATTCATTTTACTCATGAAAACTCCCATCAATTACTCACCAAAATATCAACACTAACCATTATTCAAATGAGTTCCAAGGTTGTAAAACTAACCTCCTTTAGTTTAGTTTCTTGCTTCTAACTCGATTATCTAACTGGGATTGGCTTGAAGACTTGAATTGGATGTTGAAAATCACATAAAATCGCTTAATTCCTATTTGTTTCCACCTTGGGCGAACACTTCCTATTTTTCTCTCTCACTCTTGGCTTTGGCTTTGCTTTGTCTCGGTTTTGAATTGTTTTGCTCTCGGCTTTCCTTTGGTCTCTCGGCTTTGATTCTTGTTTTGGTCTCGGGTTTGGCTTGCTTCTCTTGTGCTCATGGACGACAACTATCTATTTTGTTTGCTTCTCATTTTTTTCTCTCAAATTGGACGACATCATTTGTTTGCTTGATTCTCTTTGAATTGTCTTATATATATACTTTGCACTAGAAAGGGAAATTGCCATTGATTTTCTATTTATTCAGCAAATTGCCACTCTTGCATGTGTGACACTTGTCACACATGCATTCCATTGCATGACAAATGTCATGCATGCATCTTGTCCTCATGCCACATGTCATTCGTGCATATCTTTTCGTATTTTCGTTTAATACGAGCTTTTCGAAAACATCCCTAACAGGTTACTTCGAGATCTCTTCGAAACTTCCCTTAAATTTTCTGGGGCCTATATTCAAATGTCTCTTGTCCTTTCTGTAGTCTCCGAAACTCTTAAAAGTCATTCCATGCCTTAATTTGGGTGTCTATAATCTCATAGTTAACTTTAAAACGCTTATTGATATAAATCTGATTTAAAATCCGGATTTCTTTTTCGAGAGCATCTTTTAGGATTCTAAAATATCTTTTAAACTTTTGGATATTCATTAGGGATCTCGATCAAACCATTATTAATATCTAGAATCCTTTGGTAATTCCAATGGGATCCTAAAATATTTCTACTCCATCCATGATTCAACAATTATAAACTTATACACGTATCTAGAAATACATATTACACAATATTTAAATTTTCCTACATTCTTTTGGCACTTTCATAAATCATTTAGGGTCCTACATCATCACTCTTAATTTATTTGTGCATGCCTAATCTCCATAATCATAATAATAATAAAAATGATATTCATGGTGAATAATTCGGGGTGTTACAAGGATTCATGATGTTTTCCATGTTTCCATGCTTCGTAAGTATGTGGCAGATCCTTCACACATATTAAGAGAACAACCGGTGCAACTAAAGGAGAATCTAACCTACGAGGAAGAACGAGTAGAGATACTAGACCGTAGAGAACAAGTGTTATGCCACAAAGTGATTCTGTTAGTAAAGCTGTTGTGGAGGAACCATGGATCCGAGGAAGCTACATGGGAACATGAGGAGTAGATGAAAGCTCAAAATCCTCACCTCTTCGAATCAGGTATGTAATTTTAAATTTTGAGGATGAAATTTCTATAAGGAGGGGTGAAACTGTAAGCTCTCGATGTTTAATTAAGGTTACTTTAGTAATAATCTATAAGTGGTGTATGAAATCGTAAATAATTATTAAGAGATGTTTTCAGACCCTAGGGGATTAAACGAAAGTATTGTAAAACCATAGGGATTGAAGCAACTCCATAGGAAGCTTAGTTAAGTATAAGGGCAAATTGGTTATTGTCATTTGAATTCATAAGTTAATATGACCTATGGATTAAATTGAAAGAAGTTGATAAGTTAAGAGTCAAGAGAGAATAAGTAAAAGCTAAGCGCCAAAAGTCAATTAAATGAAAGTTACATTGGTCATTTATGAAATATTAGTAATATGTAAGTGAACACTTAGTCAATTTTGGAGTCATTCACGCCAACAAACCAAAGAAATAAGAGAAACCAAGAGAAAAGAAAAGAGAGGCGAGAAAGAAGAAGAACTTGGTTCGGCCAAAGAGGGAACATGGTGATTCAAGTTGGTTCAAGTGATATTGTTAGGTATTGTGCCCTAAGAGCTTGTAATTTGTAAACGTTTAAATAAATTATAAATAAATAAAGTTTATTTTATTCAAATTAATGTGCATTTATGAAATGTTTGCTTCATACGAATATCATGTAACATCCATGATTACTTATATAGTCTCAAATTAAGTATGTAAGTGTTATATACAAGAGGATTTAGTTTGAGATTAGTAATCAAAAGAGTCCGTAGAAAGCAAACAAAGCTGGGTACTTTGTTTGTGGTAAATCTACAGCTGCGGTCCATTTCGTATTTAATACGATGATCTTATCCGGGATTGTTCATATGGCGATATGAAAATGGAGGCACTTATATAATAGAGATTATATAGGACTGGACCACGATAAAATGAGTTTCTTATTAATATCCGTTAAACAAAGAAATTCTTATTTATCCATTAGATGATCATATATGGATTGATCTTAATCCTGAGTGTTTAATGAACTCCTATTTGTTGGGTCATGTCTTTTGATTTACATGGGTGAGACTGTTATAGATTTACGGTCAATATGCTTCGTACTTTGGAGATGTGATTTAATAACTGGCTGGGAACATTCTACACAATAGTGGCATTCACTCCTTCTTGCGAGAAGTAGATGAGTAGTTCCCTTAAGTGTTGATTCGGGTCTTAAACAATAAGAGCGCTCAACTTTTTGTTTATGAGTAAATGGAAAGATAAATTCATAAGTTGTTATGGATATCTTATTCATTAGAAAATCAATGGTACTTAATTGAACAAGATATAATTAGAGAGGTACAACGAATTTTAATAACCTAGCTCTAATTATGAACTACTCGTGGAGGATTGAATCATATGAAATGATTAAATCGATGGACATTGAAAATTCAGATTGTGTAAAACTTCTACAATTTTGAGAGTGAAACTTTAAGTTTTTAGTGGAATAACTCTAAGGTTAATAATAGTTAATTATTAATTAAAGAGTTTAATAAATAATTCCAATATTATTGGAGCTCAAATTGTAGGTCCATTTGATCCCCTTGCTAGCTCACAACCACATAAAGAAACAAGTTGAAGAATATAATTGGATTGTCCGATTATTGGTGTACATATAAATTTATGTACATGTTCATAAATTATTTAAATAATTTGATTATTTAAATATTTATAATTGTTTAATTAATGGTTAATTATTTAATTATTATTAGAGGTCATGAGTTCAATTATAAATGATGTCATTAAATTAATTATGATTTAGAATCATTTAATTTAATGAAAAATCTTTTAATTAATTAATGGAAATAATAATTTTAATTGGAATAAGATTCCATTTAAATTATATTAAAAGAGTTTTAATTTAATAGGAATTAGATTCCATATTAAATTGAAAGAATAGAATTCTAACCCAATAAGGAATTTGATTCCATATTGGATATGAATTATGTCTTTCAATTTTAATAGGGTTTTAAATTCCTTGTTAAAATTGAAGAACCCTAGTTTGCCAATATAAAAAGATGTTTTTATGATTGGTAATAGAGTAGTGGTGGTAGAGAGAATTTTTTGGTTGCTTGAACCAAAAATTTCCATTGATTAAAAATCACTAAATAACCATCTACTTCAAAAGGATCTTCAAAAGATTGTGCCCACACACAGTTTATTTTGTGAAGAGTCATAGCAATGAAGATCAGGTGGTGAAGAATCTGCGAATCAAAAGGGATCAATTCAATCTTCATGCAAGGTAATATTCGATCTTATTTTAATTATTGAATCGTTATTATTAGCATCGATCGGGCATGTTTTGTTTGAAAATTTTAAAAATCTACGTTTCCGCATTCGAATTAAAATCGATTTTTACCCTTCAATTGGTATCAGAGCCTGGTTTCGTTAGTTTAATAATTAATTCAATAATTAGTGAATTTCATTTTGATTATTGATTCTTTGTATGTCATAGAGTAGGCACAGATTATTGTTTGATGTGCATATTTTCTATTCATGTTTGATGAATTGGGTTTGCATGGATTGATTGTTAATTGTATGGTTCTTTGACTAATTTAATTTGAATAATTTGTAAGTCGTTTGTGGCAATTTAATTTTCGTTGTAATCATAGATTTAAGTTTTTATTTTTGTCGAAGAATTAAACGCGAAGATTGATATCAACGGGCTGATTTTATGGGCGAAAATTATGGTTGAAAACGAATGCAATCAACATGTACAAGCAGTGCATGTGATGCACGGCCAGACCCGATGCATGGTCTGATGTGTGGCTCCCGCGCAAAGGACTGGTGCGATTGGTTATGAACCAGTGCAACAATGGTCTGCTGCACGTCTGTTTCGGCTGGACAGAACGCGTATGGCTGATGCGCTGGTGCAGGTCTGGTTCGGCTGGAGAGAATGCGCATGGCTGACGCGCTTGCTGTAGCAGATTGGTGCGAACTGGTTTTGAACCAGTTGGGCGTGCGGCTGAGCGGCTAAGGGCTTCAGCGGACTAGTTTGGCTGTACATAGGCAGCTGATCGACTGTGCGGACTGGTTTCGAACCAGTTGCGCTCGAGCGGCTAGACTGAAGTGCGCTGCGCTGGTGCAGCTGGACTACCGTGCGCACCGCTGATGTGGTTGCTGCGCTGCAGTGTGCTGCGCTGGTGCGGCTGGACTGCAGTGCGCAGCGCTAGTGCGGCTACTGCGCTGGTACGGCTGCTGTGCTGGCGCGGTTGGTGCCTGGTGCTGTTGGTGCCTGGTGCACTGGTTCGCTACGCAATGGGACTGGTTGTGCCTGTGCAGTTGTTCAACAGCTGCGCGATACGAGACTAGTTTTGAACCAGTAGCACATGCGGTCGGATGACTGGTTTGTGAACCAGTTTGATGAACCGCAAGGCAGTTATGGTTCAGTTTGGCTGTGCTTGAATGCAGTTCAGCAATGCATGAAGGACTGTTTTCTTGAACCAGTTGGGTGTTCATCCAGTGGCTACAAATAGAGACTAAAATTGCTGCAGGTTGGTGCATGTTGTGCATGACAGGTAGCATGCTCAAATTGTGCACGTGTGCGTGAAGGAACCTGCATGAGTGTGATGCACAAAACAGTGAAATTATTGCACCTGTTTGAATGATAATGCACTGGTTGCATGAGTATGCGACACATGTGCATTTAGTGCACATGAATGATGATGCACAATCTGCACATGTATGCTCACACTTGAATATTTCTTTGTTGGCTTTAAAAATCAAGAAATGGGCTTGTAACCCAATCCAAATTATGGAGGTTCTTGATAATTAAATTAGATTTAATTATAAGCCTTAAAGAGCACATCATGACCTTGAAGACCATAAAGTTCTTGAAGATTACAAGTGAAAGCTAAGAAATGCTTTGGTTAATTTTGTAATATCTAAAATTAGTTTTAAGTCGTTAAAGCCAAAGAACCCAGTTAATCACATGTTTATTTAAATTATTTATCATGTGATGATTGAATAATTTGTTGATAATATGATCATGCATAAAATATGTCATATAGAATAGGGAGTGCCTACTCATGCATTATAACATGACATACATACATGTATTATTATTTATTTTTTCTATTAAATAGTTTATTAGTTAAAATAGAGATAATAATACATTAAATACCAATTTCATAATTTGTTAGGATTTTAGTTGAAAATCCTAAATTCACAAATTAGAAATATATAATTAGTTTTAATGTGATTAAAATAAATATATTTCAAATAATTGGTAGTTATAATGTGGATTAGATTTTAAGAGTTAAAATTTGGTAATCTCACATTAAATCTAATCTTCATAATTAAAGAGTTTAGATTATATAGATTAGATCTTTCATAATAAATTAGATTTTTAAGAGTTAAAAATCTGGTAATTTATTAGGTGTTAATAGGATGATGATTCTAGTAATATTCTGATTCCTAGTAACTTAGATTATACTTGTTAGCCGTTAATAATCTAAGATGATGACTAGGAATATTAAAATAAAAAACCCTAATCCTAAAATAGTGAGTGGGAGAGGGATATATGACAATATATCCCACGGTCTCCATCGTTAGTTCAACACCGTAAAACTTAAATGACGCCTCGAGACGGCTTTGTTATCGTCCCCCTACGGATGGTGTCCATTTAGGTTGATCAAGGTTGACTTCCTAATGGATAGGAATTCTAAATGTATCTTGTGATTGACCTACCCTACGACGGCAATTCTCGAGTTAAGTCTATGGACTCCGAAATGATGGGTTACACTCATAAAGAAAATAATTAATTGTTAATTATTTTTCTTGACCGAAAAACGGTAGTCAAATAATATATGAAAAAAAGTTTTCTGTTATATTATTTGATTGAGAATGTCTCAGTCTAATATACAAATATTTGACCTACCCTACGGCAGCACCTATTTGTGGCATGTTAGATTATCGTGGCATAATAATTCTTTTTAGGGTATTTCTTATTAATTATTCATGTATCATGCATCATGTTTAATTTTATGCTAAAACTTATTTTTAAAGTTTTGGGATCTAAATCATACGAGATCGTAAGAACAAACTGTTAGCATTGTCTCAAGCATCAGACATTGATAAGATCCTTGTACGTTATTCGATGCAGAATTCCAAGAAAGGTTATTTACCTTCTCAGCATGGAGTTCACTTGTCTAAGGAACATGTATTAAGACATCTCAAGAAGTTGAGGATATGAGACGAATTCCCTATGCCTCTACAGTAGGTAGTCTCATGTATGTTATGCTATGCACGAGACCTGACATATATTATTCAGTGGGAGTAGTCAGTCGTTATCAATCTAACCCAGGATTGGATCATTGGGTGGCAGTAAAATGTATTCTCAAATATCTTCGGAGAACGAGAAACTATATGCTAGTATATTCTGGTGAGAATTTGATTCCAAAAGGATATATAGATTATGATTTTCAGTCGGATAAGGATTCTCGAAAATCCACGTCTGGGTCAGTATTCACCCTAGGTGGTGGGGCTATAGTATAGAGGAGTGTTAAGCAATCTTGTATCGCTAACTCCACCATGGAAGCAGAATATGTAGCAGCTTGTGAAGCAGCTAAAGAAGCAGTTTGGCTTCGTAAGTTCTTGACAGATTTAGAAGTTGTTCCAAATGTGGATAAGCCAATCACACTTTATTGTGATAATAGTGGTGTAGTGGCTAATTCGAAAGAACCAAGAAGCCATAAGCGTGGAAAGCATATAGAAAGAAAATATCATCTCATTAGAGAGATAGTACATAGAGGAGATGTGTCGGTGATGAAAATAGCTTCACAGGACAACTATGCTGATCCGTTTACAAAGACCTTAACGGCTAAAATGTTTGACTGTCATCTAGAGGGTCTAGGATTACGAGATATGTCTCCTTTACTCTAGGGCAAGTGGGAGATTGTTAGGCATTGTGCCCTAAGAGCTTGTAATTTGTAAACGTCTAAATAAATTATAAATAAATAAAGTTTATTTTATTCAAATTAATGTGCATTTATGAAATGTTTGCTTCAAACGAATATCATGTAACATCCATGATTACTTATGTAGTCTCAAATTAAGTATGTAAGTGTTATATACAAGAGGATTTAGCTTGAGATTAGTAATCAAAAGAGTCCGTAGAAAGCAAACAAAGCTGGATACTTTGTTTGTGGTAAATCTACAGCTGCAGTCCATTTCGTATTTGATACGATGATCTTATCCGGGATTGTTCATATGGCGATATGAAAATGGGGGCACTTATATAATAGAGATTATATAGGACTGGACCACGATAAAATGAGTTTCTTATTAATATCCGTTAAACAAAGAAATTCTTATTTATCCATTAGATGATCATATATGGATTGATCTTAATCCTGAGTGTTTAATGGACTCCTATTTGTTGGGTCATGTCTTTTGATTTACATGGGTGAAACTGTTATAGATTTACGGTTAATATGCTTCGTACTTTGGAGATGTGATTTAATAACTGGCTGGGAACATTCTACACAATAGTGGAATCCACTCCTTCTTGCGAGAAGTAGATGAGTAGTTCCCTTAAGTGTTGATTCGGGTCTTGAACAATAAGAGGGCTCAACTTTTTGTTTATGAGTAAATGGAAAGATAAATTCATAAGTTGTTATGAATATATTGTTCATTAGAGAATCAATGGTACTTAATTGAACAAGATATAATTAGAAAGGTATAACGGATTTTAATAACCTAGCTCTAATTATGAACTACTCGTGGTGGATCGAATCATATAAAATGATTAAATCGATGGACATTGAAAATTCAGATTGTGTAAAACATCTACAATTTTGAGAGTGCAACTTTAAGTTCTTAGTGGAGTAACTCTAAGGTTAATAATAGTGAATTATTAATTAAAGAGTTTAATTAATAATTCCGATATTATTGGAGCTCAAATTGTAGGTCCATTTGATCCCCTTGCTAGCTCACAACCACATAAAGAAACAAGTTGAAGATTATAATTGGATTGTCCGATTATTGGTGTACATATAAATTTATCTACATGTTCATAAATTATTTAAATAATTTGATTATTTAAATATTTATAATTATTTAATTATTTGTAGAGGTCATGAGTTCAATTATAAATGATGTCATTAAATTAATTATGATTTAGAATCATTTAATTTAATGAAAAATCATTTAATTAATTAATGGAAATAATAATTTTAATTGGAATAAGATTGCATTTAAATTATATTAAAAGAGTTTTAATTTAATAGGAATTAAATTATATATTAAATTAAAAGAATAGAATTCTAACCCAATAAGGAATTTGATTCCATATTGGATATGAATTATGTCTATCAATTTTAATAGGGTTTTAAATTCCTTGTTAAAATTGAAGAACCCTAGTTTGCCAATATAAAAAGATGTTTTTATGATTGGTAATAGAGTAGTGGTGGTAGAGAGAGAATTTTTGGCTAACTGAACCAAAAATTTCCATTGATTAAAAATCACCAAATAACCATCTACTTCAAAAGGATCTTTAAAAATATTGTGCCCACACAGTTTCTTTTGTGAAGAGTCATAGCAAGGAAGATTAGGTGGTGAAGAATCTGCGAATCAAAAAGGATCAATTCAATTTTCATGCAAGGTAAGATTCGATCTTATTAATTTAACTATTGAATCATTATTACTAGCATCGATCTGATTTGTTTTGTTTGAAAATTTTTAAAATTCACGTTTCCGCATTCGAATTAAAATTGATTTTTCCCTTCATATCCATCATCTGGAACCGGACACTAGGTGCCTCTCATGGTACCTAAATTAATTATTGTGATTTTTATTTCAAATATATCAACGCAGTACTGCTATAATAACCCTATTGGCATGCCAAATTCCAATCTTCACCTACCAATACTCAGGTTTACTAGTGCTCCTTTAATATTTCAAATGGATACATATAATGGTCACAATTTCTTTTCAACAAAAAAACAATTCCCATTAATCATTCAAATAAATTACAATCAGTACTCAATTTCTCCCTTTAACCAACATGTCATTCAAAATACACATTCAAACATGGTTAATAAATCAATTTAATTAAACAACTCAAATATTGACATTTTAGATAGGTATATTCATACAATTAAAAGCAAAAATTCAAATTAAATGTACATCAACCTTTTTGTCTCTTTCTTGAATGATTGCACTCTCCAATGGAAGGTTAAACCTTCTTATTTCCTTTTCCTTGGCTTTCTTGTGTTACTTCTTCTTCTAAATTTTTTCAAGAACACATAGATAATAAATAAAAACTCATTCCATCAATCTAAATACATGATCTACTAATCCTATATGATCCAAATGCTTTTACAACTTACTAATCTCTATTGAAACCCATTTTGCTTACAAGCTTCTCTTCTTGGTTCCAACTTAACCAAAGCTTTAAATTCTAATATCTTTTCATGAATCTTATTTATTCTCACCTAGGAAAACACCTATATACCTGAAATAATTTTTTGAAGCTCAAAACAAAAATCACCCGTTTTTGACGCCTCTTGGCTGAATGCATGTTAAGGAGCAATCCGTAGCTTTTCTTTCATCATTTCTTACTCCATTCATCTTCCTAACTCGCATTTACGTCGGTCCAAAAGTTAATTTGAAAAGAAACGGTCATCGGGTGAAGGTTTCTAGCTAAAAACCCTTTTTTTTTTTACACTAATCTAGGTGCAACTTTACCATTTTTCATCTCTAAACTCAATTCTCTTTTCCTTAGTGTTATACATACTCAAATGTACTCATACAATTCATTTAAACACATAAAAGAAGTGACATTACATGTTAACTACTAATGCCCTTCATATAAACTTTACAATGTAAATTGTCTAAATTGGTTTCAAACCTTTTCATAGGTTTCTCTAGCATGAAATCAACATGGAATCATGTTTAAAATACTTAAATTACATTGGTATCATAGACCCCTCACAATGGCCTTGCATGGCCTAACACATACTAAGTGCATTTCATTCAACATTTTCATGCTAAATCACTTAGCCATTTCATCAAACACCTAACAAACAACACACTTCATGGAAATCAACTCAACTTAATCTTAGGGTTTCTCTTACATAACCCTAGCTTATCAACCTTGCATGATTCTACATGATTTACTTTTGCTTTTGGTCTCTTTAAACTCAACTCATGATATCAATGAAAACCCAAATCAAATCCAATTCAATCATCAACATAAACATCAACACAACATCATATAAACAAGTTGAAAAGTTGATGAACTAACCTCTTTTTGGCCTAAATCTTGCTACAACCTTGTTTTTCTAGCTTAGGGTAGCTTGAACTCTTGATTTGGATCTTAAAAATGGCTTGAAATCACTTGCCTCTTCCTTTCCCTAGCTTGGCCAAACACTACCCCTCTCACTCTCTCAATCTCAATTTTGTGACAAGGAAAAATGGCTAAGTGTTGATTTCTTCACTTATTTATACTTCTAACATTTTCAAAATGATAATCATGTCTTTGAAAATTTGGTTTTTGTCCTTAAACTCTTGCTTAACTCTATCTTGACCCCTAATAGATAAACTTACTTCAATTTGGTCCCTATGTCACACTTAAAGATTACTTTAGGCCATTTACCATTTTACCCTACATTAATATTTAAATCTCACCAAATGTATTCACACTTAATCCATTTTTGTATGCCTAATCTCAATTTAATAAAAATGAAATTTATGCTTAAAAATTTTGGAGTGTTACATAAACCCTAACTTATCAATCTTAAATGATTCCACCAAATTTACTCTTGCTTTAAGTCTCTTTAAAGTTCAAATCATGATATAAATGAAAACCTTCATCAAATTCTAACTCAATCATCAACACTAACTACCATAAATGAGTTCAAAGGTGATGAAATTAACCTCTTTTTGCTTTGATCTTGCTATACACTTGGTCCTCTAACTTGGATTAACTTGGAATCTTGAATTGGAGCTTAAAAATTGTTTGAAACCAACTTGTTTCCCCTTTTCTATAGCTTGGCCGAACACCCCTCTCTTTCTCTCTATGTTTTTGGCTTCAAAAATTGGCTAAGTGTTGGATACTCTCATATATATACTTTTCGCTTTTTCTAAATGACCATTATGTCCTTGACAATTTGGTTTTGTCCTTGAACTTTTGCTTAATTCTATCTTGACCCTTGATAAGATGTGCTTGCTTCTAATTGGTCCACATTTCACACTTAACAATCACTTAATTGCCAACCAATCACTTTATGCCATTTACCATCTCTAATCACCATATTTAGTTTGCAATTGATTAATTCTCATTGGTGGGATTTTCTTTTACTCTGACAATTATTAGTGGACCTTTATCTTACTAATCCATAAAGACTCTAATGGAAATGACCATTTTACCCTTTTATTTATTTATTCTACAATTGGTTCAATCAATTTCTAAAAATTCTTTACATTCTTGGATAATTTCATTGATCATCTAGGATCTCAAAACATCACTTAGTAACTAGTACTAGGGAAACTATAAATAGAATTGAGGGCTTACAATTTCATCACTCCTTATGAAGTTTCATCCTTAGAATTTTAAATTACATACTTGGCTCGAATAAGTGTGGATATTGGGTACGCATTTTTTCCTCATGTTCCCACGTTACTTCCTCGAATCCATGGTTCCTCCACAACACTTTCATTAATGGAATGACCTTGCGACGCAAGACTTGATCTTTTCGATCTAAGATCTCCACTAGTTGCTCTTCATAGTTCAAATTCTATTTGAGTTGCACCGGCTGCTTTTTCAATATGTGTGAAGGATCTACATACTTACAAAACATGGAAACATGGAAGACATCATGGATGTTGGTTAATTCTGGTGGTAACCTTAAGCGGTATGCCACTTCACCCACTCTTTCTACAATCTCGTACGGCTCGATATATCGCAGACTCAATTTCTCTCACTTTCCAAATCTCAATACTTCTTTCCATGGTAAGATTCGCATGAACACTCTATCACCCACTTGAAATTCTAAGTCTCTTCTTCTATTGTCTGCATAGCTTTTCTGCCTGTTACTTGCTATCTTCAACTTGTCTCTAATTACATTTACCTTCTCAGTTGTGACTTGGACAATCTCTGGGCCAATAAGTTTTCTCTTATCCACCTCATCCTAACCAATGGTTTTACACTTTTTACCATACAACGCTTCATATGGCTCCATGCTAATACTAGATTGATAGCTATTGTTGTAGTCAAATTCTATCAAAGATAAATAGGTATCTTAGCTCCCTTTAAACTCCATAACACAAGCTCTCAATATGTCTTTAAGGGTCTGGATTGTTCTCTCAGATTGGCCATTTGTTTATGGGAGAAAGGTCGTACTAAAGTTCAATCTGGTGCTTAATGCTCCTTGTAACTTTAGTTAGAATCGGGAGGTAAATCATGGGTCTCTATCTAATACAATGGATACCGGTACGCCATGCAGTCTCACGGCCTTATCTACATACAACTGAGCTAACTTCTCCAAGGAACAAGTATTCTTAATGATTAGGAAGTGAGCGGACTTCGTCAATCTATCTACTATCACCCAAATAGCATCATGCCCGCTCTAAGTCCGTAGAAGCCCTACTACAAAATCCATTGTGATTTTTCCCCATTTCGACTTAGGAATAGGTAGAGGTTGTAATAAACCTGCAGGTTTCTGATGCTTTGCTATAATTTGCTGGCAGGTTAGATATCTAGATACGAACTCTACTATATCTTTCTTCATTCCTTTCCACCAGTAATGATCTTTCAGAGTCCGATACATCTTAGTACTCCCTGGATGCATGGCATATGCTGATGAATGTGCCTCTTCCATGATCTCCTTCTTTAGATCTATCACATTGGGCACACATAATCTATGTTCTATAACCATTATCCCATCATCTCTCACTGAGAAATCATTCTGCTGCTTGGCTTCTATCTCACCTCCCAGCTTCGTCAAGTATGGATCCCGTGTCTGGAGTTCTTTTACTTGATCTACTAACATTGGACGGAACTGCTAGTAAAACTCCTGAGTCCGTCGTCTCCAATTTAACACTCATAGATTGTAACTCTACTAACATAGGTAAATATTCTGCCTTCTGCTGGGCTAATGAACGGATGGGCGTATGGCTCAGTGCATCTGCTACTACATTCGCTTTTCCAAAGTGATACTCCATTGTACAATCATAATCTTTTATGAGCTCTATCTATCTTCTCTATCTCATATTGAGTTCTTTTTGTGTAAATAGGTATTGTAAACTCTTGTGATCTATAAAGATCCTACAGAGTACTCTATTTAGACAGTGCCTCAATATCCTTAAAGCAAACACTACAGCTGCTAATTCCAGGTCATGTGTCAGATAATTTTGTTCATGTTTTCTCAACTGTCAAGACGCATAAGCTATCACTCTATCATTCTACATCAACACACAATCTAAACCCTATCTGAAGGCATCACAATAAACCACAAATCAATCATTCCCTGATGGAAGGGTAAGCATAAGCGTCGAGGTCAATCTCCTTTTCAACTCATCAAAACTACGTTGGCACTCATCTGACCATACAAACTTCTCTTTTTTCCTTGTCAATCTCATCAAGGAAGCAGTTATCTTTGAAAACCCTTCCACGAACTTTCTGTAATAACCAACTAGTCCCAAGAAACTTCTAACTTCCTTCATGTTCGTGGGTGACTTCCAATTTACTATAGCCTCTATTTTCTAGGGATCTACTGATATTCTCTCTACTGTTACCATATGACCTAGCAATGCTACTTTGTCTAGCCAGAATTAACATTTACTAAACTTTGCATACAGCTAGTGCTCCCGTAAGGTCTATAATGCAACTCTAAGGTGCTCAATGTGTTTCTCTTAGCTACCTGAATACACCATGTCATCTATGAAGATAATCACAAATTTGTCTAAGTAAGGCTTGAAGACTCTGTTCATCAAGCCTATAAAAGCTGTTGGGGCATTCATCAATCCAAATGGCATCACTAAGAATTCAAAATTCTTGTAGCAAGTCCTAAAGTCCATCTTAGGGACATCTCCTCTGTGGATCTTCAACTGATAGTATCCTAACCTTAAGTCAATCTTTGAAAATACCCTAGCTCTTTGGAGCTGATCAAATAGATCATCAATCCTTAGTAACAGATACTGATTTCTGATAGTGACTCGGTTCAGTTGTCTATAATCTATGCATAACCTGAGGCTCCCATCTTTCTTCTTTACAAACAACACTTGAGCTCCCCAAGGCGAAGTCCTCGGCTTAATAATCCTTTACTCACTAATTCTTTCATCTGATCCTTTAGCTCTTTCAACTCTACTGGTGTCATTCGATATGGTGTTATAGAAATGAGCTCTATACCAAGAGCTAACTCTATCTCTCTGTCTGGTGGTAGCCCTAGATGGTCCTTCGGAAAAACATCTGGATACTCTCCAACTACTGGAACTTCTCTTAATCTTAACTCATTGTTCTTTAGTTCCACGACATAGGCCAAGTACCCGGGATGGGTAGGGGTTGCAACAAATCTGCTGGCTTCTGATGCTCACCTTAATTTGTTGGCAGGTTAAGCATCTGGAAACGAACTCTGCTATCTCTTTCTCCATTCCTTTCCACCAATAGTGATCCTTTAGAATCCGATACATTTTAGTACTCCCTGGGTGCATGGCATAAGCTGAAGAGTGAGCTTTTTCCATGATGTCTTTCTTCAAGTCCTCTATACTTGGCACACATAACCTTTGCTGCACCATTAATGTCCTATCATCCCTCAATCAGAAATTAGTCTGTTTCCCAACTTCTATTTCATTCCTTATCTTCATTAAGTGGGGATCTCTATCCTAGAGCTCTCTAACTTGATCCACCAGAACAGGACGGACATGAAATGTAGCTACTAATACTCCAAAATCTATCACCTCTAACCTAACCCCCATAGATGTTAACTTTACCAATAATGGCAAGTATTCTATTTTTAGCTAGGCTACTGAACTTGAGGGTTTCTGACTTAGTGCATTTGCTACCATATTAGCCTTTCCAAGATGATACTCGATCGTGTAGTCATAATCTTTGATGAGTTCAATTCATCTTCTTTGCCTCATATTCAACTCTTTCTGCGTAAATTAATACTATAGGCTCTTATGATCAGTAAAGATCCTACAAGGGACTCCATATAGGTAATGTCTCCATATTCTCAAAGCAAACACAATAGCTACAAGTTCCAGGTCATGTGTTGGATAATTCCACTCATGTTTCTTCAACTGTCTACATGCATAAGCTATCACCTTATCATGCTGCATCAATACACACTATATACCCTGTCTGAAGGCGTCACCATACACTGTAAACCCATCCGTCCCTGATGGTAGCGTAAGCACAGGTGTCGAGGTCAATCTCTTCTTTAATTCTTCAAAACTGCACTGACATTCATCAGTCCACACGAGCTTCTCTTCCTTCTGTGTCAACTTAGTCAAGGGAACCACTATCTTTGAAAACCCTTCCACGAACTTCCTATAATATCCAACTAATCCCAAAAAGCTCCTAACTTCAGTCACGTTTGTGGGCGGTTGTCAGTTTACTATGGTTTCTATTTTCTGAGGGTCTACAAAGATCCCTTCCATCGAAATTACGTGGCCTAGAAATGTCACTCTGTCCCGCCAAAACTGGCACTTACTAAACTTAGCATAAAACTGGTGTTCCCTCAAAGTTTGCAACACAATCCTTAAGTGCTCAGCGTGCTCCTCTCAGCTACCTGAATATATCAGAATGTCATCAATGAACACTATCACAAACTTATCCAAATAGGGTTTGAAAACCCTATTTATTAAATCCATAAAAGTGGCTGGGGCATTCGTCAATCCGAACGACATCACCAAAAACTCATAATGCTTATAACACGTCCGAAAAGCCATCTTAGAGACATATTCCTTACGGATCTTCAACCGGTAGTACTCTGATCTTAAATCAATCTTAGAGAGTACCCTTACTCTCTAAAGCTCATCAAACAAGTCATCTATCCTCGGAAATGGGTACTGGTTCCTTATGGTCACCCTTTTCAACTATCAATAGTTAATACATAACATGAGGCTTCCATCCTTTTTCTTCACAAACAGTATTGGAGCTTCCCAACGTGACGTACTCAGCTTAATAAAACCTTTATCTATCAGTTCCTCCATCTGGACCATTAATTCCTCCAATTCAGATGGGGTCATCCTGTATAGGGCTATAGAGATAGGTGTTGTACCCAGAGCCAACTCGATCTCAAACTTTATCTCTCTATCCGGTGGTAACCTTGGAAGGTCATCTTGAAACACATCTAGGAACTCACTAACCATCAGAACCTCTTCCAACCTCACCTCATCAATCTCTGGTCCCACTACATAAGCCAATTATCCCTGGCACTTATCATACTTGTAGGGAGCATCTTCCTTACACCATAAAAGACTACATCAGGTTTCCCTAGGTCTGCTGAACCTAACCTCATTCCTGAAGCAATCTACTGTAGTGTGGTGCTTCGACAACCAATCCATCCCTAATATAACATCAAAATCATATATGTCTAACAGAATTAGATCCGCCTGAAATTGTTGACCAACTATCATTACTTTACTTCCCATATAAACCTTATCTGACATAAGTGCACTCCAGTAGGAAGGGACGCTATCATACTGCATTCTGACAGCTCATCTTCTATTTTAACTCTTGTAACAAAGTTTGCAGACAAAAAGGAGTGTGTGGCTCCTAAATCAATCAACACATGAGCATCAGTATTAAACAGAGAGATAATACCTATAACAACTTTAGGAGCAGCATCGGCTTTTTGCTAAGTGACTGTGTACACTCTAGCTTGACTCCGAGGTCTATCGGGCTGTCTCTTGGGAGGTAAACCCCTACTGGGTGCGCCACCTGACTGATCGGCACCACTTGATCCTCTACCCTGGGGCCTCTCCTCTTGGGTCCACGACCCCTACTGGACTGCCCTAGGGTAGTAGTCCTGGCCTCCGGTTTATTAGATGAAGCTAGGTCGGGACAATCCTTAATGAAGTGGCCCTCTTGACCACACTTGAAACATACGTTCCTACCCTGACACACTCGCCCGAATGTGTTTTGCCACACTTCTTATAGGTTGGCCAATTCTTCCAATCTTCTCTAGTGCTTCGAGGCCTTGTGGACTGTTTTACTAAACTCTAGTTGGATTGGGCTCCCTGACTTGAACTTCGGCTGGATTACCATATGGACTTCTTTACAGTCTTCGTTGTCTTATTGGATCCTCCCTGAAATCCACCTGACCAATTGTGCTTAGGGGTGAACTTCTTAGGTTTGAGGATGGCCTTCACACTTCTCTCTGAAGGGAAAAATCAATTTTAATTTGAATGCGGAACGAAGATTTTAAAAAATTTTCAAACAAAACATATCTGATCGATACTAGTAATAACGATTCAATAATTAAATTAATAAGATTGAATCTTATCTTGCATGAAGATTGAATTGATCTCTTTTGATTCACAGATTCTTCACCACCTGATCTTTCTTGTTATGACTCTTCATAAAAGAAACTGTGTGTGGGCACAATCTTTTGAAGTTCCTTTTGAAGTAGATGGTTATTTGGTGATTTTTAATCAATGAAAATTTTTGATTCAAGTAGCCAAAAATTCTCTCTTCCATCGTTCACATTACCAATCATAAAAATATCTTTTTATATTGGCAAACTAGGGTTCTTCAATTTTAACAAGGAATTTAAGTTCCTATTCAAATTCAAAGACTTAATTCATATCCAACATGGAATCAAATTCTTTATTGGGTTTGAATTCTGTTCTTTTAATTTAATATGGAATCTAATTCCTATTAAATTAAAACTCTTTTAATATAATTTTAATATGGAATCTAACTCCAATTAAAATTATTATTTCCATTAATTATTTAAATGATTTTTCATTAAATTAAATGATTCTAAATTATAATTAATTTAATGACACCATTTAGAATTGAACCCATGACCTCTACAAATAATTAAATAATTAACCATTAATTAAATAATTATAAATATTTAAATAATCAAATTATTTAAATAAATTATGAACATGTACATAAATTTACATGTACACCAATAATCAGACAATCTAATTATATTCTTCAACTTGTTTCTTTATGTGGTTGTGAGCTAGCAAGGGGACCAAATGGACCTACAATTTGAACTCCAATAATATCGGAATTATTAATTAAACTCTTTAATTAATAATTCACTATTATTAACCTTAGAGTTACTCCACTAAAAACTTAAAGTTACACTCTTAAAATTGTAAATGTTTTACACAATCTGAATTTTCAATGTCCATCAATTTAATCATTTCATATGATTCGATCCTCTAAGAGTAGTTCATAATTAGAGATAGGTTATTAAAATCCGTTGTACCTCTCTAATTATATCTTGTTCCATTAAGTACCATTGATTCTTTAATGAATAATATATCCATAACAACTTATGAATTTATTTTTCCGTTTACTTGTAAACAGAAAGTTAAGCGCTCTTATTGTTCAAGACCTGAATCAACACTTAAGGGAACTACTCATCTATTTCTTACAAGAAGGAGTGGATTCCACTATTGTATAGAATGTTCCCAGCCATTTATTAAATCACATCTCCAAAGTACGAAGCTTATTGACCGTAAATCTATAACAGTTTCACCCATGTAAATTAAAAGATATGACCCAACAAATAGGAGTCCATTAAACACTCAGGATTAAGATCAATCCATATATGATCATCTAGTCGATAAATAAGAATTTCTTTGTTTAACGGATATTAATAAGAAATTCATTTTATCGTGGTTCAGTTCTATATAATCTCTATTATATAAGTGCCTCCATTTTCATATCGCCATATGAACAATCTCGGATAAGATCATCGTATCAAATACAAAATGGACCGTAGTTATAGATTTACCACAAACAAAGTACCCAACTTTGTTTGCTTTCTACGAACTATTTAGATTACTAATCTCAAACTAAATCCTCTTGTATATAACACTTACATACTTAATTTGAGACTACATAAGTAATCATGGATGTTACATGATATTCGTATAAAGCAAACATTTCATAAATGCACGTTAATTTGAATAAAATAAATTTTATTTATTTATTATTTATTTAAACGTTTACAACTTACAAGCTCTTAGGGCACAAACCCTAACACTCTCAACTCAGGTGACTGCTTCCACTAGTCCCCCATATTGAGTGTGACCAAATGATGTTATATAGGCCCTGATTCTGGGATTAAGGCCGGTCATAAACCTGTTAATCTTCTGTTCTTCATTCTTATTGATGAATGGCACTAATCTAGCTAACTTCGAGAACCTTTTTTCATATTTAACTACTGATTGATTGCCCTGCTCCAGTCTGAAAAACTCTTCAATCTGAGCATCCCTGTAGCTCTTTGGATAAAACTTTTTAAGAAACTCCTACTTGAACATGGCCTAAGTAACTCTTTCTGTATGTCTCCTCTGTAGTGCCTTCCACCAATCCTTAGCTCGATCTTTGAGGAGGAAAGCTGAATAAGTCACCATCTAATCTTCCGTACAACTCATCACCTGGAAGATCTCTTTATTAGTTTCGATCCAAGAAAAGGGCGCTCCGAATCACCAATGCCATCATAAGACCTAGTGCCCAATTTCCAAGCACGTTCAATTGATCCCCTTACTTCACAGGGCTGGTGAAGTGCCGCTGCAAAGACTTGGGCCATATGCTTAAGATTAACCTGTGGACCAACTGGTTCGGCTCGCTGAGAGGGTTCTGCATATGTGGGGCTAGCTGACATATTAACGAACTAGTCGACATGTTCCTCCTCTGGCGCAGATGCCTTTGCGGCTGCCCTCCTCGTCCTAGGGCAATTTCAACGTTGCATGCTTCTGAAATATGTTGGCTTGAAAAAACAAAATAACAATTTGTTTTTCATAAAATTAAGAATTTTGCAGAACATTGAGTTTCAAAACTTTTTAGAAAACTCAAAAACCCAAGATTCAATAAAACAATGAAATAAAATAATATAAAGAAATAAAAATCAGATTTTTACCTTCTGTATTGATCTCTGTGGAATGCTCATCACCCTGCCTTCCTTGATATATCTCGAAACCAAGAAACAAGTGAGTGGGCACAATTATATAAAATTGTGCTCACTTACTTTTTGATTTCTTTTTAAAAAAAAATCAAATTAAATCAATACTTATAAGAGATAAGTGTTTGATTTTTGGTTATACAAAGAACAAAGACACAAATTCTTGTTCTTTGTATTTGTTGAAAAAAAATTCTTTTTCTTTTCTCTTATTGTTTCTCAAAAACATAAACAACAACAAAAAAAGCTAACATGTAGAAAAGAAACTTTTTCTTTTTATAGGCATACAATTAGGGTTTTAATTAATCAATATTAATATTGACCCTAATTTTATTATAATTAAACTTTTGCCCCATATAACAAAATTAATTCGAAATTAGTTCATGTTATATTTTGAAATAGAACTTGTAACTTTTAATAAATTAATTCATAATTAATTTATACCAAAGTCACTAAGAATCATATTCAAAACCTCTTATAAAATTAATTAAAGAATTATTAATTCATAATTAATAATTAAATAATTTCAATAATCAATATTATTCAAATACCAAGTGAACACAAATTTTTGTTACTTATGTAACACCTGTAATTGGACGGTCCAATTACAATATTCTATATACATGTTTCTTATAGTGAAATAAGCTATCAAGGGGATCCGATGGATCTACAGTTTTGAACTCCATTAATATCGGAGTTATTAATTAAACTCTTTAATTAAATAATTCGCTATTATTAATCTTTAAGTTACTCCACTAAAAACCTAAGATTGCACTCTCAAAACTGTAGATGTTTTTATACAATCTGAAATTTTTCAGTGTCCATTGATTTAATCACTACATATGATTTGACCCTCCACAAATAGTTCATAATTAGAGCTAGGTCAAATGTCCATTTTACCCCTCTAATTATTTCTTGATCCTTAAGTACCATTGATTCTCTAATGAACAATATATTCATAACAACTTATGAATTTATCTTTCTATTTACATATGAAGAGAACGTTGAGCGCTTTTATTATTCAATACCTGAATCAACCCTTAAGGGCACTGTTTTTCTACTTCTCACAAGAAGGAGTGGATTCCATTATTGTATAGAATGTTCTCAGCTACTTACTAAATCATATCCCCAAAGTACGAAGTTATTGATTGGGTATTTACACCAATCTCACCCATGTAAATCAAAGGAAATAATTTAACAAGCAGGAGTTCATAATACACTCAAAATTAAGATCAATTCATATATGATCATCTGACTGATAAATATAAATCTCTAAGTTTAACGGATATTATTTAGAGACTTCTATTTATCGTGGTCCAGTCCTATATAATCTTTATTATATAAGGTGCCTTCATTTCCATGTCACCACATGAACAGTCTTGGATAAGACTATCGTATCAAATATGAAAGGGACCACAACTGTAGATTTACCACAAATGAAGGACCCAACTTCGTTTGTTTTCTACGGACTCTTTAGATTACTTATCTCAAACTAAATCCACTTGTATATAACACTTATACACTTAGTTTGAAATTACATCAGTAATCAAGAATGTTTCTCATGATATATACAATTTTTACAAAAATATATAAATTGAATGAAATGAATACTTTATTAAAAATTTATAAAATCATTTATAATATTACAAGCTCTTAAGGCAGAAACCCCAACAAAATATTCAACCAAAAATGAGTAAGGAATGCATGAGTTAGAAAACTAGTAATGCACGAAAGCAACTTTTTAAAATTCATACTAAAACAAATGTCAAAATATTTACAAAACCGGGCTTTGATACCACATTGACAGAACCCAATCCGAATCTGATGCGAACCCCGTATATATCGATACGACACCCACAATCAAATTGAAACACAACCCCAAGAAAGATTAAAACAGGTTTATAACGAAAACTTTGACCCATTGATTATGTCATTCAAGAACCAAAATTATAAAGAATTTTGACCCATTGAATATATGATAATCGAGAACCAAAATTATAACAAGAATGATATTGACGCCACTCCCAAGACATAGATGAGAAGGTGGGAGATAAGTCATGGTTTCGATCGCCACAAGCATAGCTTGATAAGATCACATGTTCAACAATGAACAAAAGAGAAACAAATCTCTCAATTACTTTATTCCATCAATAACTTCTTGAAAATTTAGGTTTAATAAACCTTATATAGGCATACAATCCGAAACCTTATTGGAAACTAAATAAAATCCTATTTTTAATTGACTATGACTCTAACTTTGACTCTGACTCTGACTTTGACTTTGATTTTGACTTTTCCTAAACATACTCATATTGGGCTTTTAATTTAAATAAATGACTCTGCCCTATAATTAAAAGCCTAATAAATTAAACAAATTTAAAACAATCCTATAATACAAATTAGACCCAATTTACATTAAACAATTAAATAACAGCCCGATTGCATTATAATTGACACCCAATAATCAAGATTTCCTCAAGATTAATGTTCTTGGACTTGTTCTTGAACTTGAATAATATTGTGAAGCCTAATAAAGTCCAATTGCATTCAATTAGCATCCCAAAGCCTTCAAGATTAAGTCCAATTGCCTCGTTGTCCAATTGTCTTATTGTCCTCCATAATTGCTATCTTGATTTCCATCAGAATCATACCCTATTAGTATCCAAAGAGCCTTGCTTGGCACCCCTACGGAATCCTCCTAAACCCCACTGATTAGGCTAAAAGAAATCCGTGGAGCGAACCCTTGAAATCTTTCCTTACTTATAAAACCAGAAAGGATAGGGTTTTTTTTTTTTTTTTTTCAAATGAAAAATTTGACGGCATAACGACTATATTCTTAATGTTTCCAAAATACCTGTAAAGTAAAATACACTTCCAATTATTTTCAATTTCCAACCCAACTTCTCCCACAAACATACTTTCAAAATTTCCTTTCCATTTCCATACAAAAGAAATCATATAAAACCATAAGCCATAAGTTACAAAATATCATCAAAACCTTATAAGAAATCAACTTAGAAACGCCAATATTTTTCATAGCTTTAGTAAACGTTACAAAACTTTGTACACTTCAAAATATATACAAGTATCAACTATTGTTTTAGAAGCCATCAAAACTTATCATAAAGTACAAACAAAATAAATGGCTTTTCACTTGCAATTGCATGCAAAATGATTGTTCAAAAGAAGCAACTGTCGAATCTGCGCCCACCTAGATAAACGGAGGGGATCTCTTGCCCTGGTCACCTACACTTATACCTGAGAAGGTTTTGAAATAAAACAAGAAAAGAGTGAGCTTAAGGAAGCTCAATGAGTGCGCGTAATTTATAAATCAATAACATATTTATTACTAAAATACCTCCTTAAAACCTTAAAAATAGAGTTTATTTACTTAATTGCACAAATTACAATTTCACATGTAGCACAACAAAACAATAGATTTCTCAACATAAAAGATACATAAACCTTTTATAAAACTTAATAAACATACATATTCATACAAAACTACAACAATTATTAAATCTCTTTCGAAATATAATTATAATTCACATAAACACAATAACTCATTTTCAAATTTGCTTTGGTATTCTAAAATGCACCAATGTTACCCCTTAAAACTTACAACCATGAGATAGTTATTTAAAAGCAAATCAACATGTAGTCACATGGCGATTTGGCTACGAACACCATCCGTGACACTTACAAAGACATCCCAACAACTACGTGTGGAATTATGCATCGCAAAGCGTAGCGTAAGACAACATCCCACACATGTAAAAGCGACACAACGGGCTCTATTACCCCCAAAGTTAGTGACGCAATCCCTCCCATACTTTACCATACACGTGTGGGATGTACTGGCCGAGTCTATATAACTTACAAGGGTGGGTAGACAATTGGCCTTTGAAAACTTATTTATACATACATTATTTTTACACCAAACACATAATGTTTACGAATTTCATTTTCCTTTGAAAAACCAAAAAACATAATTCAATTGTCACAAGCTTAAACTTGAAGTTTCATATCAAAATATAATTCATACTCATAAAAATCATAAAAACTAAACTTTCTCATACAAACACAATATCCATAACAATACTCATTTTGAGTTCATAAATGGTAACCATGTCATAAAACGTTTAAACATTTCAAAACCAACATAAATTCTTTGAAAACTATTTTAGCACTCACCTTTACTTCCAAGCTTCCCTAACAAGCTTCAACGGTCTTCTCCGGCTCCGCTAGTCTCTCATTCACCTACACATCATAATTTCGCTTAGAATACACTAAATAAAGCTTCACGAAACTTATTACACAACTTTTAACCCAATTAACTTTATTGAACCCTATTATGCCTAAAAGATTCTCTACACGATTTCCACTTAACCGAAGTTTTCTAATTCCGATTTCTTTCCATAGATACTATTTATTTTCACCTAGGAACACGCCTATACCCTCGAAATCATCGTTCGAAGCTCAAAACGAAAAATGGTCATTTTTGACCCCCTTTGGCCGAATGGTATGCACAACCCTACCTAGGGTTGTGCTTCACTTCTTCCTTGCTCCACACACCTTCTTGACTCGCATTTAGATGACCCATAAAGCGGTTCTGAAAAATTTCAACATTCGGGTATCGAAACCTAGGAAAAACCTCACTTTTTCATCCATTTTTAGGGGGCATTTTCACACCTTTCATCCCTAACTTCAATTTTCCTTTCCATAGTGCTATACACACACAAACCTACTCACACAATTCATTTCAACACATAAAAGAAGTGGTATTCTATGACAATCAATGGTGTCCTTCATACATGCCTTACAATGCCTTACAATGCAAGTGGTTCAAATTCAATTATAACATTTTCACAAGATTATATCTCACCTAAACAACATCGAATCATGCTTAAAACACCTCACTTCCATTGGATTCTTATATCTCTCACTATAGCCTTACATGTCTCAACACATACTAAATCCATTTCTTTCAAGTTTTTCATGTTGGTTCTTTTGGACATTTTGTCAAACACCCTGCCTACAATTCATTCTATTAGTTTGCAATCCAAAACCAACTTGATATCACTCTCATGCCAACCCTAGCTCATCAATCTTAGTAGGTTTCCATGCCATCTACACTAGCCTTTAAGTCTCTAAACACTCATCTTTTAATATAACTAAAAACCTCCCATCTAAACCCAACTTAAACATCATCAAAACCACCACACAATCTATCACAACCATAAGTTCAAAAGTAAGAAAACTAACCTTTGTTTATTTTGATTCTTGCTTCAAGTTTGTTTTTCTAGCTTAAGGAAGCTTGATTGCTTGATTTGGGTGTCAAAAATTGGTTGAACTCACTTGATCACTTCCTCCTCTTGGCCAAACATACCCTCACTTCTTTCTCTCATCTCTCTTGTTTCTCTTCTTTGTGTTTGTGGCATGAATTACCTTCAAAATTTGGTCAAGTGTTGTATTTATAATTATGACAATTCCATAATGACCATCATATCCCTTAATTAATTGATTTTTGGCCCTTAACTCTTGCTTATTCCATCTTGACCCATGACAAGTAAACTTATTTCAATTTAGTTCATACCTTACACTAACTTTTACAACTCCAATGACAATGACCAATTTACCCTTATACTTATTTATGCTTCCAATGGGTTCGATAAACTTCTATATTTTTACAAAATTTACATTAGTCACTTAAGGTCGTAAAATGTCACTTAGGGTTTGTTACTAAGGAAACCATAAATGAACACCGAGGGCTTACAAGAACCACAAACTTTTCAAAAACCATTTTAGCACTCACCTTAAATTTCGAGCTTTCCTAATGAGCTCAATGGCCTTCTCCGACTCCGCTAGCCTCTCCTTCACCTACACATCACATATTTACTTAGAATACACTAAATTGAGCTTTACAAAACTTATTGCACAACTTTTAACTCAATTCAACCATAAAATGACATTTTCACTAAAAAGCTCCTCTATACGGTTTCCACTTAACCCAAGATTTTTAATTCCAATTTCTTTCCATGAATCCTATTTATTTTCATCTAGGAACACTCTCACATGCTTGAGATCATCGTTCGAAGCTCGAAATAAAAATTGGTCTTTTTAGACCCCTTTTGGCCGAATAGTATGAACAACCCTACCTAAGGCTGCTCTTTACGTCATTCTTGCTCCACACATCTTCTTGACTCGCATTTAGATCACCCGTAAAGCAGTTTTGAAAAATTTCAACTTTCGGGTGTCGAAACTTAGGAAAAACCCCATTTTTTCATCACTTTTTCAATGCCATTTTCACACTTTTCATTCTAAATCTTAATTCTTCTCTCTTTAGTGCTACTCACACTCAAACCTACTTATACAATTCATTCAAACAGATAAAAGAAGTGGCATTCTATGACAACCACTACTGTCCTTCATATATGCCTTACAATGCAAGTTATTCAAATTCATTTCTAACATTTTCATAGGTTTGTTTGCCATGCAAACAACATGGAATCATGCTTAAAAGACCTCAATTCCATTGGATTCCTGTGATAGGAGCCAATCTGAATCATACCATACTAGTATCCAGAAGGCCCTTCCTGGCACCCAAACGGAATCCTCCTAAACCCTATGGATTGGGCTAAAAAAAATCCATGGAGAGAACCCTTAAAATCTTTTCTTACTTTGTAAAATTAGAATGGGTTGGATTTTTTTTTTTTTTTTTTACAAATGGAAAATTCGATAGCATAATGACTGTGTTTTTAACTTAACCAGAATAAGCTGTAAAGGAAAATACACTTCCATATACTTTTATTTTTCAACCCAACTTCTTTATCCTCAAACATAAATTTTTATCACAAATCCATTTCATAGAAATCAAAAGCGTTAAATTATAATTTAAATACTTTGTAACTTATGAAAATTTCTTTAATGTGACTAAAGGTTTTGAAATTCATGCATAATTAATTTACGACTCATTTACAACTTAAACATGTATTTACATATAATTTATTTCAAATATAAAATGTGCAAAATACATTTATCAGAAGTGATGTCGTGTCTTGGTCTGCCTACTTTTCTGAAGCAGTTTTCTAATCTTGGTCACCCACTTCTATACTTGAGGAGGTTTTTAATGTAAAAATAGAAAATTATGAGCTATGCAAGCTTAGTGAGTGCAGATATTTCATTTAACTTAAAATATTTTATTTCTTAAAAATACCTCCTCAAAACATTTTTAAAAATGCATTTATATTTCTTAAAACTTTTCGTAGGTTTCGAAACTTATTGCTTAGTAAAGCATAAATGGAAAATCTTTAAAATATATAGTAACATCAAACTTCGCATAAAGATTTTAATTCCATAAAACTTATAAAGACATCAAAATAAATGTAAGCATAAATATATATATACATAAAACTTCATGAAACTTATAACTTAAAATTCTTTATTTCTTAAAACTTTCCAATTTTAATTTCATTCCATTTCTAGGCATACTTAGAGAATTCTAAAACATATATATATATATATATATATATATATAAGACTTCGCATTGCTTGAAATCTTGAAAAATATAAATCTCATATAACTTATAAAACATAATACAATTTACATAAAACTTACAAAATCGAATAACCTTTAAACTTATACATATAAACCTTAAAAATTGGGTGTCAATTTGAAATTATACTCACATAAGCTTCATATAGAACTTAGTTCACAAACGTATAAAATTCCTATCCCATTTCCATACATAACTTAAAATAGAAAATCCATAAAATTATATATTCATAAACCTTCACAGAAAACTCATTAATGATAAAACTCATAGAATGAATTTCCGTTTCTTAAATTTTCTCAAAACTTAAATTTTGTTTAATCGTAAAACATACTTAAAGTATATTAAATATCTTTCTTTGCTTTCAATTTCTCAAATACTCATTTTGCTTTTTAAAAGCACCATTCTTACCCCATAATACTTATAACCACGCGATAGTTATGATAACGCTAACCGACATGGAGTCACGTGATGCTTTTAATAGACACCAACCGTGATACTTACTTACTTACAAAGACATCTCGTAGTTAAATCCGCAATGTTAGATTGCTAACCATAACACGAGATACTATCCAACAAAAGTAGAGGCGACGCGACAGACTCAATTTCCCCCTAAGTTAGTAACGCACCCTTCTGAACTTGTCATACTATTGTGAGACATACCGACCGAGTCTAAAATTTACTTATAAAGGTTGGTATACTTATGGCCTTTGAAAATTCATTTTATTTTCTTACTTAGTGCAAAAGTATAAAAATCACTTATTGGGGTGCAATATACACCAAATCTTAATTCGGAATACATAAAACACAAAACTCATATTTTAAAATACATAAGGCTTCAAATTTCATTTTCTTAGTGCATAAAGCACAAACTATCATTTTACTAAGTGCAAAGAGCACAAAATAGCTTATCCATAAATTCATTTGTTTTGTTTCCATAATCATAAAACGCAACTTATTGGCTAAAAACTTAAAATATAGTCTTTAAATTTCATTTTATAAATAAAACTTATACTTAGGAAATCATAAATGTCCTTACAAAATCATAAAACAAAACTCATTCGATAATCAGACGTAAAACTTAAATTTCACTTCAATATAAAATTCATACTTATGAAATCATAAAACTAAACTTTTCCGTACAAGAAACGATATCAATAATAATGGTCATTTTTAATACTTAAGATGGCAAATACATCATAGAATGTTTAAACACTTAAAATAATCATAAAGTTATTTATGAAATCACTTAAACATTCACAATAGAAGTCTTCCTCAAAACTTTCAAATCTCATTTTCTTTTAAATAACCACAAAACATAACTTTTAATTGCCAAATAAAATTTAAACCTTAAACTTCCTTGAAGATAGAGCTCATGCTTATAAAATCATAAAAGCAACACTTTTTCATACAAATCATGTTATCAATAACAATACTTATATCCATATCTAGAATAGAAAACCTTATAAGATGTTGAAACATTGGAATCAAACATGACCTTTGAAAAATTAGTTTGGCACTCACCTTATCCTTAAGCTTCCTTAAATGGGCTCCCTTGGCCTTCTCCAATTCCGCTCACTTCCTCTTCACCTACACATTACATATTCTCTTAGAATACACTAATTTTAACTTCATAAAACTTATTACTTAACCTACAACTCAAATTACCCTATTGAAAACCATTTTGCCTACAAACTTTCCTTCTGGTTTTTAACTTGACTGAAGCTTTAAAATTCCATTTTCTTTCTAGGAATCCTACTTATTCTCACCTAGGAACACCCTCATATACTCGAAATCATGATTCAAAACTCGAAACGGAAAGTCACAAAATCTTACCCCCTTTGGCCGAATATGATGCAACTCCTTATCTAGGGCTGCTTTTCACTTCTTTCTTGCTCCACATATCTTCTTGACTCGCACTTAGATCACTTGTAAAATGGTTATGAAAAATTCTAACGAACAGGTGACGAAACTTAGGAAAAACCTCCCTTTTTCACTACTTTTGCAATGCCATTTCCATATTTTTCCATCTTAAATCTTGATTTTTCTTTACCTAATGTCATACAAACTCATACATTCTCACTTAATGCATTAAAACATATACATGAGATGGTATTACATAATACTAACCCATGCCCTTCACTTGAGACCATTAGAGACAAGTTGTCTAAATGAATTTCTAACAATTTTATTAACTTATCCTGGGTTTCCTTATCATAATTCCAACATGGAAGCATGCTTAATACCATCAAATGACATTGGTTTCATACTTCCCTAATTATGGTCTTACATAGCCTAACACATAATCAATCCAGTTCATTCGATTTTTGCATTTTTCTTCACTTGGACATTTTATCAAACACTTGGGATGCACCAAAATTCACTTAAAACCAATTTAATCAAACGTAGTATTTATTCCAACAAAACCCTAACACCTCAAACCTAATGATTTTCATATAGTTTATACTTATTTTGAATCTCATAAAACTTCACTACAATCATACATAAAAACCCCATAAAAAAATCCAACCAAACCATCACACAAACATCACCACCAACATCATTGAAACAACCTTAAAAGTAATGGAACTTACCTATTTTTAGCTTTAATCTTGTTCCAAGCTTGTTCTTCTTGCTTAGGATGACTTGAATTCATGGTTTGGGAGATGAAAATTGCATGAGACAACTTGATCCTTCCTTCTCTCATCATGGCCGAACATCACCCCTTTTTTCTCTCTTGTCTCTCAGCCTTGGTGTGTTTGTGTGTGTGTTTGGCGAGAAAATGGAGAAAAATGAACCAAGTGTTGGTATTTATACTTATGACATCTCCACAATGACCATCATGTCCCTTAATTAATAAACTTTGGCCCTTAACTCTTGCTTATTCTATCTTGGCCCATGTCATGTAAACTTATTTCAAATTGATCCACAAACTTCCATAATTATCCATTCAATTATCTTTAATCAATTTTAATTAATCTCAACCACAAATTTAGTCAAAAGATGACTATTAGGTGTTAATCCACCATTGGTCCATAAATAATCACATGGATTGTGCTTTTAGAATGGGTCTAATATCATAAAATATCATTTATACCCTTAACGTTAAAAATTAATACAAGTCATTCCGAAATAAATTCCAAATCAATTCTATGATCACTCATTCATCAAATTGACTTTACAATACTCTAATTAGACCTCTTAGGACTCAATCCATGGCTTTGAAAAAAATTCAAATGGAGTTTAGGTCAATAGTATTCACAATCCTATCCATAAGAGCGTTTTCGTCAGGTAACTTTCGTAACCTTCAGAAACTACCCAAACGGACTCATTTTTACTCCGTTTCAGTTTTATTGGGTCCTACTAATCATTCTAAATATTTTCGATTTTCTAGGGTCCATCTCAAAATTTTACTATTCATTAGGTACTATTCACCTAGAGACACTATTTGCCCGAAAATATTCCTATTCATCCGTAAATTCGCTGTTAATCATAAAATGAAAATTTGGGGTCCTACATCCTACATCTCTCACTATGGCCTTACATACCCTAACACATGTTAAGTTCATTTCATTCAAGATTTTGATGTTGATTCTCTTAGGCATTTTATCAAACATATATTCTACAACTTATTTCATTAACTTCTAATCCAAAACCAACTTAATGTCTCTCTCATACCAACCCTAGCTCATCAAACTAACTTAATTTTCCATGCCATCTACACTTACTCTTTGGTCTCCAAAGATTCATCTCTTAACATAAATAAAAACACCAACTTTAACCACCGTAAACACTTTCAAAGTTATGGAACTAACCTCTATTGACTTGTTTTCATGCTTCTAATTTGATCTTCTCACTTAGAATGGCTTGATCACTTGATTTAGGGATCAAAAATTGGTTGAACTCACTTGATCACCCTTGCTCCTCACTTGGCCGAACCACTTCCTTCTCTCCCTCACGTTTCTCTCTTGTTTCTTTACTTGTTTGTGGCGTTTTTATGCTTCAAAATTGATTAACTATTGTATTTATACTTATAGCATTTCCATAATGACCATCATGTCCCTTACTAATTTGGTTTTTAGTCCTTAATTCTTGCTTATTCTATTTTGACCCCTAACATGTAAACTTGTTTCTAATTAGTCCATTTATAATACTAACTTATAAAACTCCAATAACAAAGACCATTTTACCCTTATACTTATTTATTCTATAATTGGAATTCAATGAATCTCTACATTCCTTGAACACTTTTATAAATCACTTAGGGTCTTAAAATATCACTTAGAGTTTGTTACTAGGGAAACCATAAATAAACATCGAGGGCTTATAGAAGCGATACTAGAATGCTACAATTTGAGGGTTCATTGTCTATTCTAACTCTAGTAGCAAAATCTACTTATATAAAAGAATGTGTAGCTCCTGGGTCAATAATTTTAAGCCCTTGATTTTATTTTATGGTTTCTTCAATAATAGTCCCTAAGCGATATTTTAAGATCCTAAGTGACAAATGGAAGTCTCCATGAATGTAGAAAATTTTCAGAAATCAATTCAACCCAATTGGAGATCAAATGAGTAAATGTAAGGGATTGATTTGAAAAATGGCATTAAGTGATTGTTAAGTGTGATAAGAGACTAAAATGAAACAAGTTTTTCTACTTGGGGTCAAAATGGAATTAAGCAAAGTTCAATGGTGAAAATCAAATTTTTCTAGGACATAATAGTCATTTTTAAAGAAGATCAATATAAATACAAACCCTTAGCACAAATTTAAGCCATTTTCACGCCAAACAAAGGGAGAAACCGAGAGCAAGAGGGAAAGAAGAGAGAATTCGTCCATGAAAGCAACCAATGGAGAATCAAGTGATTTTCATGCATTTTCAAGCTTCCAACAAAGAATTTAAGCTCACCTAAGCTAGAGGAACAAGTTGGAAGCAAGAAACCAAGCAAACAAAGGTTAGTTATGCCATTTTTATCATGTTTATGGTGGTTGTTGATGATGTTTGTGCGATGATTTGGTTGGGGTTTTTTATATGGATTTTCATGTATGATTGAAGCTAAGTTTTAAGGGACTTGAAGTAAGTGTAGACCACATGGAAATCATTAGGATTGATGAGCTAGGTGTTGGTGGGAGAAACCATAAAGTTTGAATAGAGATTGTTTGTAGACCCTCGATGTTTATTTATGATTTTCCTAATAACAACCTCTAAGTGATGTATGAAATCCTAAATGATTAGTAAATGATGTTTTAGGACCCTAAGAGACTAAAGGAAGTGTTGTAAAAATATAGAGATTTAGGGAAACCCATTGGAAGCCTAAATAAGTATAAGGTTAAAATAGTCATTGTCATTGGAGTTATTAAGTTAGTATGACCTATGGACTAAATTGAAATAAGTTTGCAAGTTAGGGGTCAAGATGGAATAAACAAGACCTAAATGCCAAAAATCAATTAAATAAAGGATACCATGGGCATTTGTGGGATTGTTAAGAGTATATAAGCAACACTTAGAGAAATTTCAGGCCATTCACGCCACAAACACAAAGAAACGAGAAAAACCAAAGGAAGAAAAGAGAGAAACGTAAGAGAAGAGAGTGTGTGTTCGGCCAAAAGAAAAAAGGGGCGATCAAAGTTGGTTCAAGTGAATTTTGAGCTTCTAATCAATCAATCAAGCTTTCCTAAGCTAGGAAATCAAACTTGAAGCAAGAATCAAAGCCAAATAAGGTTAGTTCATTCATTTTGAGCTTGTTGTTGTGTTGGTTTGTGTTGGTTATTTTGATGATGTTTAAGTTGGTTTTGATTGGAGGTTTTTATCTATGTTAAAAGATGATTCTTTGGGGACTTGAAAGCATGTGTAGATGGCATGGAAACCTACTAAAATTGATGGGTTAGTGTTGGTGTGAGATAGATTTTAAGTTGATTTTGGATTGGAAACCAATGGAATGAGATGTAGACTAGGTGTTTGACAAAATGATGCGAACCCCGTATATATTGATACGACACCCACAAGCAAATTGAAACACAACCCCAAGAAAGATAATTCAGATTTAAAGAAATCTTTGACCCGTTGATTAGCGAATCAAGAACCAAAGATATAACGACGCCACTCCCAAGAAAGAGATGAGAATGTGGGAGATAAGTCAAGGTTGATAAATCAAGAACAAATCTTGATGCAATTCTCAAAGTTCACAAAAGAATAATGGAGAAAAGTTAAATCTTTTATTCAATTGACAACTGATTGAAAAGTTAGGTTTAATAAGTCTTATATAGGCATACAATCCTAAACCTTATTGGGAACCAAATAAAACCCTATTTTTAATTTGACTTTGACTCTTTGACTTTTGACTTTGACTTTGACTCTTTCCTAAATACACCCATATTGGGTTTTTTAATGACTTAGCCTCCTAATTAAAACTTAATAAATTAAACTGAATTAAAAACAATCCCATAATACAAATTAAGCCCAATGTAAATCAATTAAATAAATAACAGCCCAATCGCATTATGATCGACACCCAAGCCTCAAGATTTCTTCAAGATTGATGTTCTTGGACTTGAATAATATTTTGAAGTCTTGGTATTCCCTCCAAGTTGTCCAAGTCATGTTGTGCAAGACTCTTGGCCCAAATATCTAGAACGAGCCCATTTAAAGCTTCCTTCATCCTTTTAGCTCGAGCCCTCGTCATAGGTCCTCCATGGATGCTCAAAGGATCCATAGGCTTGCTTCCTTGGTTTCCATTACAAAATGTCTAAAAGAACCAACATGTGAAACTTGAAAGAAATGGACTTACGGTATGCTAGTGCTTGTAAGGCCATATGGAGAGGTATGAGAATCAAATGAAATGGAGGTTATTTAAGCATGATTCCATGTTGTTTAGGTGATATATAATCCTATGAAAATGTTAGAATTGGATTTGAACCATTTCCATTGTAAGGTATTGTAAGGCACCTATGAAGGGCACTATGGATTATCATGGAATGCCACTCCTTTAACATGTTGAAATGAATTGTATAGGTAGGTTTGAGTATGTATAACATTATGAAAGAAAGAATTAAATTTTAGAATGAAAGGTGTGAAAATGCCCCCTAAAAATGGATGAAAAAGTGAGATTTTTTTAGGTTTCGATACCCAAACATTGCAATTTTTCAGAACTGCCTTACGGGTGATCAAAATACGAGTCAAGAAGGTGTGTGGAGCAAGAGAGAAGTGAAGCACAGCCCTAGGTAGGGCTGTACATACTATTCATCCAAGAGGGGTCAAAAATGACCACTTTTCGTTTCGAGCTTCGAACCATCATTTCGAGCATATGGGCATGTTCCTTTGTGAAAATAAATATGATCCATGGAAAGAAATCAGAATTTGAAAGCTTAAGGGGTAACGTTGGTGCATTTTAAAATGAAAACCTAAGTTTGAAAGTAAACTATTTTATGTGATTTATATATATGTTTCGAAAGGAACTTTATAACCGATTTTAGTGGTACAATGTTATTGCTTACTAAGTTTGTTGAAAACTTTATGCAGCCTTTATGTTGGCAATTTTATGATTTTATTATGTTAAACATGAACTTTTATAAAATTTTTAGTTAAATGGTTTCGAAATGCAACTTTGTTTTTAATGCTTTTAAGGAGGTATTTTACAAATGAATATGATATTGATTTATAACTTGAGTGCACTCACTGAGAGGCAATAAGCTCACATTTTCTTAGTTTTATTCAAAAACCTCCTCAGGTGCTAGCGCGAGTGACAAGGCACAAGATACCCTCCGTTGAAATAGGTGGATGAAGATCCAATGACTGCATCCTTTTGGATAATCATTTTGCATGTATATGAAAGTTGAAAAGACACTCCTTTTGATGTATTTTATGAGGTGTTTTGAATGGCTTTTAAAATGAGATTAGTTACTCATATGTACTTAAAGATGTATACGACTTTGTAAAGGTCATTTAAGTTATTAAGTATGTTTATTTTCCTAAGCTTTTTGTTTATAAGAATTGAATTTTTACCTTGCGTTTTATTGCTATGGTTTTACATGATTTATGGTATGAAAATTGAAGTGAAATTTGAAATATGATTATGGGAGAAGTTGGATTGGATAAATAAAATCTTTTGGGAGTGTATTTTGTTTTATAGGTATTAAGGAAATATCAATATTATAGCTGTTATGCCGTCGGATTTTCATTTGAAAAAAAAAAAAAGCCAACCCAATTTTATTATAAGTGAAGAAAGAATCTAAGGGTTCGCTCCATGGGGTTTTTTTGACCTAATTAATAGGCTTTAGGAGGATTCCGTTGGAGTGCTAGGCAGGGCCCTCTGGATATGAGTATGAAATGGTTCGGATTGGGTCCTGTCAACGTGGTATCAAAGCCCGGTTTTGTAAATGTTTTAACGTTTCTTTTAGTATAAATTTTTAAAAGTTCCTTTTGTGCATTATTGTTTTAACTCATGCATTCCATACTCATGTTTGATTGAATATTTCAGAAGCATGCAATGTCGAGATCGCCCTAGGACAAGGAGGGCAGCCGCAGAGGCACCTGCGCTTAAGGAGGAACATGTTGACGAGTCCGTTAACGTGCCAGCTAACTCTACTCATGCTGAACCTTCTCAGCCAACCGAACCAGTTGGTCCACAGGTTAATTATGAGCGGATGGCCCAAGCATTTGCAGTGGCGCTTCCCCAACCCCATGAGGTCGTAGGATCGATCAAGCACGCTAGGAAATTGGGCGCTGGGTCTTATAATGGAATGGGTGATCTGAAGCATGCCTTTTCATGGATAAACTAACGAAGAGATCTTCCAGGTGATAGGTTGCACAGAAGATCAGATGGTGACTTATTCAGTTTTCCTTCTTAAGGATCAAGCTAAGGATTGGTGGAAGGCGCTGTAGAGGAGGCATCTAGAGGGAGTCATCTGGGCCATGTTCAAGCAGGAATTTCTTGAGAAGTTCTATCCTAAGAGCTACAGGGTTGCCCAAATTGATGAGTTTTTCAGATTGGAGCAAGATAATCAGTTAGTAGCTGAATACGAGAAGAGGTTCTCGCAGTTGGCCAGATTAGTGCCGTTATTAATGAACATGAAGAACAAAAGATTAACAGGTTTATGACGGGCCTTAATCCCAAAATTAGGGCCTATGTAGCATCATCTGGTCATACTCACTATGGGGTGGGGGGGGGGCGCGCGGGGGCGGGGGTTGGTGGAAGCAGTCATTAGGGTTGAAAGAAGTGTGGAGACCATCCCTAGACCTAAGAAGTTCACCCCTAAGCCCGGTTGGTCAGGTGGATCTCAAGGAGGATCCAGCAAGACGGCAAAGACTGGAGAGAAGTCCGTAGGGTCATCTAGCTGTAGACCAAGTCAAGGAGCCCAGTCCAACTAGAGTTCAGTGAGATAGTCATCAGGGCCCCGAAGCACCAGTGAAGATTGAAAGAATTGTCCAACCTGTAAGAAGTGCGGAAAGACACATCCGAGCGAGTGTGTCAAGGGTAGAAATGCATGCTTCAGGTGTGATCAGGAGAGCCACTTTATTAAGGATTGTCCTAGCTTAGCTTCATCCAATAAACTAGAGGCCAGGACTACTACTTTAGGGCAGTGGAGTGGGGGTCGTGGACCCAAGAGGAGAGGCCTCTAGACTAGAGGATCAGGTGGTACAGGTCAGTAGAGTGGTGCATCTAGTAGGGGTTCACCTTCTAGGGGACAGCCTAGTAGACCTCGCAATTAGAGCAAAGTGTATACAGTCACTAAGCAGAAAGTAGATGTTGCTCCGTATGTCGTTACAGGTATTGTTTCCCTATTTGATATTGATGCTCATGCATTGATTGATTTAGGAGCTACCCAATCCTTCATGTTTGTAAACTTTGTTATAAGAGTTAAGATAGAAGATGAACCGTCAGAGTGTAGTATGGTAATGTCCCTTCCTACTGAAGCTACACTTCTGTCAGATAAGATTTATATGGGAAGTAAAGTGGTGATAGCTGGTCAAGAATTTCAAACGAATTTGATCCTGTTAGACATACAGGATTTTGATGCTAAGGATAGTTGGCTGTCGAAATATCATGCTACGGTAGATTGCTTCAGAAAGGAGGTTAGATTTAGCAAACCAGCGGAACCTGATGTGATCTGTTACGGTGTAAGAAATATGCTTCCTACAAGTATGATAAGTGCAGTAAAGGCCAATAAGATGCTTAGGAAGGCGTGTCAGGGATACCTGGCTTATGCAATAGGACCAGAGAATGATGGGGTGAAGTTGGAAGAGGTTCCAATGGTTAGGGAGTTCTCAGATGTGTTTCGAGATGACCTCTCAGGGCTACCACCGAATAGGAAGATAGAGTTTGAAATAGAGTTGGCTCCCGGTACAACGCTTATTTCTATAGCTCCATATCATGTGGCCCCAGCAAAATTGAAGGAATTGAAGGCTCAGTTGGAGGAATTGACAGATAAGGGTTTTATTAAGCCAAGCATGTCACCTTGGGGAGCTCCAGTTCTGTTTGTAAAGAAGAAAGACGGAAGCCTCGGGCTATATATAGACTACAATCAGCTCAATAGGGTGACTATACGGAATCAATACCCACTTCCGCGGATAGATGACTTGTTTGATTAACTTTAGGGAGCTAAGATTGATCTAAGGTTCGGATACTACTAATTGAAGATCCGTAAGGAAGATGTTTCTAAGATGACTTTTCGGATGCGCTATAGACATTATGAGTTTTTGGTGATGCCGTTCGGATTGACAAATGCCCCAGCAGCCTTTATGGATCTTATGAACAGGGTTTTCAAGCCCTATTTGGATAAGTTTGTCATAGTGTTCATCAATGATATATTGATATATTCATGTAGCTGAGAGGAGCATGCTGAGCACTTGAGGATTGTGCTGCAGACTTTAAGGGAACATCAGCTTTATGCTAAGTTCAATAAGTGCCAGTTTTGGCTAAATAGAGTGACATTTCTAGGCCACGTGGTTTTGATGGAAGAAATATCTGTAGACCCTCAGAAGATAAAAGCCATAATAAACTGGCAATCACCCACAAATGTGACTGAAGTTAGGAGCTTTTTGGGGTTGGCAGAATACTATAGGAAGTTCGTGGAGAGGTTTTCTAAGATAGCAGTTCCTTTGACTAAGTTGACGCGAAAGGAAGAAAAGTTCATGTGGAAAGGAAGAAAAGTTCATGTAGACTGATAAGTGCCAGTGCAGTTTTGAAGAATTGAACAAGAGACTGACCTCGGCACCAGTGTGTACGCTACCATTAGAGATAGATGGGTTTACGGTGTATTGTGACGCCTCCAGATAGGGTCTAGGTTGTGTACTGATGCAGCATGACAAGGTGATAGCCTATGCATCTAGGCAATTGAAGAAACATGAGCAGAACTATCCGACACACGACCTGGAACTTGCAGCTGTTGTGTTTGCTTTGAGGATATTAAGGCATTACCTGTATGGTGTCCCATGTAGGATCTTGACTGACCATAAGAGCCTACAGTACTTATTTACATAGAAAGAGTTGAATATGAGGCAAAGAAGATGGATTGAACTCATTAAGGACTATGATTGCACGATTGAGTATCATCCAGGCAAGGCTAATGTGGTGGCGGATGCACTAAGTCGGAAACCCTCAAGTTCAGTAGCCCAGCTGAGAGCAGAACACCTACCATTACTGGTAGAGTTTAGAGCCATGGGGTCAGATTAGAGGTGACAGATTCTGCAGCATTATTAGCTGCATTTCATGTCTGTCCTGTTTTGGTGGATCAGGTTAGAGAGCTCCAGGATAGAGATCCCTACTTGATGAAGATAAGAAGTGAAGTGGAAGCTAGGAAGCTAGGAAGTAGAGTAGTTTCTCATTGAAGGATGTTGGGACGTTGATGATGGGGCAACGATTATATGTGCCAAGTGTAGAAGACTTGAAGAAAGACATCATGGAAGAAGCTCACTCTTCAGCTTATACCATGCACCCAGGGAGCACTAAAATGTATCGAATCTGAAGGATCACTATTGGTGAAAGGGAATGAAGAAAAGGATAGCAGAGTTCGTCTCCAAATGCCTAACCTGCCAGCAAATTAAGGCTGAACATCAGAAGCTAGTAGATTTATTGCAAACCCTGCCCATCTCAGAGTGGAAGTGGGAAAGGATTACTATGGACTTCGTGGTAGGACTTCCACGGAGTCAGAGTGGTTTCGATGGCATATGGGTAATAGCTGATAGGTTGACAAAGTTCGCTCATTTCCTGGCAATAAAAGAAAACTACTCCCTAGATAAGTTAGCCCAGTTGTACATAGATAAAATTGTAACATTACATGGCATTCCAGTGTCCATCGTGTCCGATAGAGATCCAAGGTTCACATCAAGATTCTGGTCGAGCTTACAGAAGGCATTGGGCACTAAATTGAATTTCAGTATGGCTTTTCACCCATAAACAGATGGACAGTCTGAAAGAACCACCAGATATTAGAAGATATGTTAAGGGCATGTGTTATGGAGTTCAAAGGAAGCTGGGATACCCACCTGCCTTTGATAGAATTTTCATACAACAACAGCTACCAGTCTAGTATTGATATGGCACCGTATGAGGCTTTATATGGTAGGAAGTGCAGAACCCTAGTTTATTGGGATGAGGTGGGTGTAAGAAAGCTAATTGGCCCTGAGATTGTCCAAGCTACAACTGAAAAGATCCAAGTCATATGGGAAAGGTTGAAGATAGCAAGTGATCGACAAAAAAGTTTTGTGGACAATCGTAGAAAGGATTTAGAATTCCAAGTGGGTGACAGAGTCTTCTTGTGCGTCTCCCCGTGGAAGAGTGTGTTAAGGTTTGGGAAGCGTGGGAAGCTATCTCCTAGGTATATTGGGCCATATGAGATAGTGGGAAGAGTTAGAGAGGTGGCCTATCATTTGTAGTTACTGCTAGAGTTGGATAGGATTCATGATGTTTTCCATGTTTCCATGCTTCGTAAGTACGTGGAGGATCCTTCACATATACTAAGAGAGCAACAGGTGTAACTAAAAGAGAACCTAACCTATGAGAAGGAACCAGTGGAGATATTGGACCGTAGAGAGCAGGTGTTGCGCTACAAAGTGATTTCATTAATAAAGGTGTTGTGAAGGAATCATGGATCCGAGGAAGCTACGTGGGAACATGAAGAGCAGATGAAAGCTCAGTACCCTCACCTATTCGAAACAGGTATGTAATTTTAAATTTCAAGGATGAAATTTCTGTAAGGAAGGGTGAAACTGTAAGCCCTCAATGTTTATTTATGATTTCCCTAATAACAACCTCTAAGTGATGTATGAAATCCTAAATGATTAGTAAATGATGTTTTAAGACCCTAAGAGACTAAAGGAAGTGTTGTAAAAATATAGAGATTTAGGGAAACCCATTGGAAGCCTAAATAAGTATAAGGGTAAAACAGTCACTGTCATTGGAGTTATTAAGTTAGGATGACCTATGGACTAAATTGAAATAAGTTTGCAAGTTAGGGGTCAAGATGGAATAAACAAGACCTAAGCGCCAAAAATCAATTAAATAAAGGACATAATGGGCAATTGTGGGATTGTTAAGAGTATATAAGCAACACTTAGAGAAATTTCAAGCCATTCACGCCACAAACACAAAGAAACGAGAGAAACCAAAGGAAGAAAAGAGAGAAACGTGAGAGAAGTGTGTGCGTGTTCGACCAAAAGAAAAAAGGGGTGATCAAAGTTGGTTCAAGTGATTTTTGAGCTTCTAATCAATCAATCAAGCTTCCCTAAGCTAGGAAATCAAACTCGAAGCAAGAATTAAAGCCAAATAAGGTTAATTCATTCATTTTGAGCTTCTTGTTGTGTTGGTTATTTTGATGATGTTTAAATTGGTTTTGATTGGAGGTTTTTATCTATGTTAAAAATGATTCTTTGGGTACTTGAAAGCATGTGTAGATGGCATAGAAACCTACTAAAATTGATGGGTTAGTGTTGGCATGAGATAGATTTTACGTTGATTTTGGATTGGAAACCAATGGAATGAGATGTAGACTAGGTGTTTGACAAAATGTCTAAAAGAACCAACATATGAAACTTGAAAGAAATGGACTTAGAGTATATTAGTACTTGTAAGGCCATATGGAGAGGTATGAGAATCCAATGAAATGGAATTTATTTAAGCATGATTCCATGCTGTTTAGGTGATATAATTGGATTTGAACCATTTCCATTGTAAGGTATTGTAAGGCACCTATGAAGGGCACTATGGATTATCATGAAATGCCACTTCTTTTACATGTTGAAATGAATTGTGTGGGTAGGTTTGAGTATGTTTAACATTAGGAAAGAAAGAATTAAGTTTTAGAATGAAAGTTGTCAAAATGCCCTCTAAAAATGGATGAAAAAGTGAGGTTTTTCTTAGGTTTCAATACCCAAACGTTGGAATTTTTCAAAACCGCTTTACGGGTGATCAAAATGTGAGTCGAGAAGGTGTGTGGAGCAAGAGAGAAGTGAAGCACAACCCTAGGTAGGGCTGTGCATACTATTCGGCCAATAGGGGTAAAAAATGACCACTTTTCGTTTTGAGCTTCGAACGATGATTTCGAGCATATAGGCATGTTCCTAGGTGAAAATAAATAGGACCTATGGAAAGAAATCGGAATAAAAAAGCTTCGGTTGAGAGGAAATCGTATAGATACACTTTTTAGGGACTATGTCATTTTATGGGTAAAGTAAGTTAAGAGTTGTGTAATAAGTTTTGTGAAGTTTTATTTAGTGTGTTCTAAGCGAAAATATGATGTGTAAGTGAAGGTGAGGTTAGCAGAGCTAGAGAGGATCGTTAAAGCCATTAGGGGAAGTTTCATTTCAAAGGTGAGTGCTAAATGAATTTTAAAGCATTTATGTGGTTTTGAACCATTTACACGTTTTATGATATGTTTACCACTTGGTAATTCAAAATAAGTGTTGTTATGGATATTGTGTTTGTTTGAGAAAGTTTTGTTTCCATGATTTTATAAGTGCTAATTATATTTTGATATGAAATGTCAAGTTAGAACTTGTGACAATTGAACTATGTCTTATGGTTTTGTAAAGAAAAAAAAAAAAGAGATGAAATTCTTAAATTTTATGTGTTTGATGCAACAAAATAATATATGTACAAATACGTTTTCAAAGGCTAATTATCTACCCACCCTTGTAAGTTATATAGACTTGGCTGGTACGTCCCACACGTGTATGGCAAGGTTATGGGAGGGATCGCGTCACTAACTTTGGGGGGAATAATGTCCGTTGTGTCGCTTTTACGTGTGTGGGATGTTGTACTATGCTATGTATTGCGATGTAATATTCCACACGTGGCGTTTGGATGTCTTTGTAAGTGTTACGGATGATGTTCGTAGCTAAATCGCCTAGTGACTCCACGTTCTCGTGGTTGTAAGTTTAAGGGGTAACGTTGGTGCATTTTAAAATGAAAACCTAAGTTTGAAAGTAAACTATTTTATGTGATTTATATTTATGTTTCGAAAGGAACTTTATAACCAATTTTAGTGGCATAATGTTATTGCTTACTAAGTTTGTTGAAAACTTTATACAACCCTTATGTCGGCAATTGTATGATTTTATTATGTTAAGCATGAACTTTTATAAAATTTTAAGTTAAATGGTTTTGAAATACAACTTTGTTTTTAATGCCTTTAAGGAGGTAGTTTACAAACGAATATGATATTGATTTATAACTTGCGTGCACTCACTGAGCTTCAATAAGCTCACATTTTCTTTGTTTTATTCAAAAATCTCCTCAGGTGCTAGCGTGAGTGACAAGGCATAAGATACCCTCCGTTGAAATAGGTGGGCGAAGATCCGACGACTGCATCCTTTTGCATAATCATTTTGCATGTATATGAAAGTTGAAAAGCCACTCCTTTTGATGTATTTTATGAGGTGTTTTGAATGACTTTTAAAATGAGATTAGTTACTCATATGTACTTAAAGATGTATACGGTTTTGTAAAGGTGATTTAAGTTATGAAGTATGTTTATTTTTCTAAGCTATTTGTTTATAAGAATTGAATTTTTACCTTGCATTTTATTGTTATGGTTTTATGTGATTTATGGTATGAAATGGAAGTGAATTTTTGAAATATGATTGTGGGAAAAGTTGGATTGGATAAATAAAACCTTTTGGGAGTGTATTTTGTTTTACAGGTATTTTGGAAATATCAATATTATAGCCGTTATGCCGTCAAATTTTCATTTAAAAAAAAAAAAAAACCAACCCAATTTTATTATAAGTAAATAAAGATTTTAAGGGTTCGCTTCGCGGGGTTCTTTTGACTGAATTAATAGAGTTTAAGAGGATTCCATTGGCGTGCCAGGTAGGGCTCTCCGGATACGAGTACGATATGATTCGGATTGGGTCCTGTCATTGTTTGAATGAAATAAGTTGCCTGCTAAGTGTTTGATGAAATGCCTAAGTGAAATAAAATGAAGAAATTGAATGAAATGAATTTGGAGTATATTATGGCATAAAAGGCCATAGTGAGGGATGTAAAAAACCAATGGAATTCTAATATTTTAAGCATGATTCCATGTTGAATTTATGCTAAAGAAACCTATGATAAGTTAATTAAAATGATAGAAACTCATTTAGACAATTTGTCTAGTATAGCCCATATGAAGGGCATTGATGAATATTATGCAATACCACTTCATGTATATGTTTTAATGAATCAAATGATTATGTTTAAGTATGTATAGCATTAAGGAGAAGAGAATTAAGATTAAGAATGAAAAATGTGAAAATTTCCTTGAAAAAATGGTGAAAAAGTGGGGTTTTTCCTAGATTTCACCACCCGATGGTTAGAATTTTTCAGAATCGCTTTACGGGTGATCTAAGGGCAAGTTAGGAAAATGAATTGAGCAAAAATGAAGTGAAGAGCAACCCTAGGATGGGTTGTGAACAGTATTTGCCCTAAAGGGGGTGCAAAAATATTTATTTTCATTTCGAGCTCCAGAAAATTATTTCTAGCATATGGGGATGTTTCTAGGTGTATATAAGTAAGGTTCATGCAAAGAAAATGGATTTTTAGAGCTTCGGTTAAGTTGAAACCGAGTAGAGAAGTTTGTAGGAAAAATAGTTTTCAAATGAATTAAGTAAATTAAAAGCTATGTAATGAGTTTTGTATGGTTAAGTTTAGTTTATTATAAGCGAGAATATAATGTATAGGTAAAAAGGAAGAAAGCAGAACCAGGGAAGGCTATTGGAACCCACTTAAGGAAACTTGAATTCAAGGTGAGTGCTACACTTTAAATTGAAGTATTTGAAATGAGATTTTGAAAATTATAAGAAAATTTTTATTGTGAGTGCTCGAGTAATTTCCTATGTAAGTTTATGCTTGTTTTAAGTGTCTAAGCATTTTTATAAGGTATGTTTGCCATTTTGGTATTTGAAATGAGTATTTTGATTTATAAGGCATTTTGTATGAAAAGTTAATATTTATGATTTCATAAGTATGAGCTTATTTGGAAAAGTTGTGTTTGATTTGAAATATTTAAATCTTTTATAATATGGTTGCCCTTTTAGAATTTGAAATGAGCATTTTCTTGATATTATGCTTTGTATGAAAATTTTAGTAATTATGAATTTATAAGTATGATTTTTATTTAAAAATGGAATTCTAAGTTTCGGTTTTAAGTTTCGTTAGCCGATGAGGCTATAATTTAAAAGTATACACATAAAAGTGAGGTTCGTAAATTCAAAAGTTTAAGGCGAAAACAAACGATACGTTTAAATGTTTTTGTATGATTAAGATAAGTCATTTTGAGCTTTTTGCTCTTAGTAAAGACAATTTGCGCTTTCGCACTTAAAAATAAGTTTTGGTGCTTAATGCTTCTAGAAAAGATAAGGGATTTTGTGCTTTTGCACTAAGTAAGTAAAATAAAAATAAATTTTCAAATGCCATAAGTAAACCCATTTTTATAAGTTTAAGTTTTAGACCCGGCCGGTATATTCCACACGAGTATGACAAGTCCTGAGGGCATGCATCACTAACTTGGCGAGAAATTAAGTCTGTCGTGTCGCCTCTACTTGTGTGGGATATTATCTCATGTTATGGTTAGCAATGTAGCATTCCATACATAACTGTGAGATGTCTTTGTAAGTAAGTAAGTGTCATGATTGGTGATAGATTAAAATCGCCACGTGACTCCATGTCGGTTAGCGTTATCATAGCTATCGTATGGTTGTAAGCATTATAGGGTACGAATGGTGCTTTTCGAAAAGTAAGTAAGTATTTAAAGTATTGAAAGGAAAGAAAGACATTTTATATGTTTTAAGCATGGTTTACGATTAAATGAACCTTAAGTTTTGGTAAAAGTTTAAAAATGGAAATTCATTTTATATGTTTTATAATTCATATGCTTTCCATGAAGTTTTATAAATTTATGAGTTTTACAGATTTCCTATTACAAGTTATGTATTGATATGAGATTGAAATTTTATATGTTTTATATGCCATAAGATCTATATGAAGCTTTATGAATGTATAAGTTTAAGTACTATTCGATTTTATAAGTTTTATGTGAATTTCATACACATAGGAGTTTATATATATATATTTTTATGTATGCGTTACAAGCTACACAAGATTTATGTTTTCTAAGATTTCAAAGTATATGAAGTTTTATATATATATCAGAGCTTTAAAGTTCTTTATGTATGATTTGAAATGGAATGAGATTTTAAAGTTGAGAAGTTTTAAGGAAGGAAGATTTTTAAGTTACAAATTCTATGAAATTTTATGTATATATGCTTATATGCAAATTGTTGTTTTTATAAGTTTTATAATTTTATAAGCTTTATATAAAGTTTTATGATCTTATGCATTTTGTTTTTTTTTTTTAAAAAAAAATTCCATTTACGCTTTACAACGAAATAAGTTTTGAAACTTATGAGAAGTTTTAAGAAATATAAATGCATTTTGAAAGTTTTTAAGGGGGTATTTTTAAGAAATAAAATATTTTAATTAAAAAAAAAAATATAAGCACTCACTGAGCTTCCATAGCTCGTAGTTTTTGTTTTTACGTTAAAAACCTCTTCAGGTAATGACGTGGGTGACCAAGACAAAAAGACTCCTCTAGAAGAGTAAGTGGGCAAGGACACGAGATTGATTCTGTATAAATACATTTTACATATTTGTATTTGAAAGTAATTGTGTGTAAATATATGTTTAAGTTGTAAATGAGTGGTCCAGATTCATTTATGATATAACAGCTTTAATTTTTAAACCACTGCATAAGTTTGCAATTGAGTTGATTTTGATTTCATATTTTTACTTTTGATGAAATGGAAATTATGATTTGTGCCATTGAAATCTATGTTTATGACCAAAAAAAGTTGGGTTGGAAAAATGAATGTATATGGAAATGTATTTTCCTTTGCAGGTATTTTGGGAATATAAAAAATGCAGTCATTATGTTGTCGAATTTTTCATTTGAAAAAAAAAAAAAAAAAAGGATCCAACCCATTCTAGTTTACAAGGTAAGAAAAGATTTTAAGAGTTCGCTCCACGGATTTCTTTTAGCTCAATCCGTAGGGTTTAGAAGGATTCTATTAGGATGCCAAGCAGGGCCTTTCGGACATAAGTATGGAGGGTTTAGGATTGGGTCCTATCAATAATTGCATGGGCATTCAGATGAAACAAAGAAATGGTACCTATGACCACGTATAAACTCTAGTCTGGGTATGGGTCTTCCAAGCTGTCCTTTGGGTGGTACTCCCTTGCTGAGTCCACTATTAGGCTGCTCAGGTCCTATTGTTACTCTAACCTTGGGGCCTCTTCGCTTTGATCCATGATCCCCACTAGTCTATCCTGGTGTGGCAGTCCTGCCCTTGGGTTTATTTGATGCAGCTACACTTGGGCAGTTTTTCATAAAATGGCGGCCCTGCTTACCACACCTGTAACACCTAGTGCCACCCATGAAACATTCGCCTAGATGCATTCTACCACATTTCGGGCAGGTAGGTTGTGTTCTCCAACTCTCTTTGGTGCTTTTGGATTCAACTGACTGCTTTACTGAACTCTGACTACTCTGGGTCCCCTGACTGTACCTCCTACGCCCTAACCAGGAAGATTTGTCTCCATTTTTGGCAACTTTGCTGCATCTTCCTTGGTGACTACCTGTCCAGCTGTGCTTTTAGTTGAATTTCTTCGGTTAAGGAAGGCCTTCATGCTCCTCTCAACTCGGGTAGTTGCCTTTACCAATTCCTCATAGTGTGTATGTGCAGATAATGCTATATAAGTCTTGATTTGTAGGTTGAGGCTTGACATGAATTTGTTTACTTTTTGCTCTTCATCATCTATGATGGATGGAACAAGGTGACCCAATTTTGAAAATTTCTTCTCATATTCAGCTACCGAGAGATTGCCCTGCTCCAACTTGAAAAATTAATCAATCTTTACCTCTTTATAGCTTCTGGGGTAAAGCTTCTCTAAAAATTCTCTCCCAAAAACGGCCCATGATACCCCATCAGCGTGCCTCCTCTAAAGTGCTTTCCACAAGTCTTTCACTCTATCTTTAAGCATGAAGGCTAAATACGCAACCATCTGGTCTTCTGTCTAGCCCATGACTTGAAAAATTTCTTCATTCGCCTCTAACCATGACAGCGCACTCTCTGGCTCTCCTATGTCATCATACAGCTTCGCGCCCAATTTTTGTGCGCGTTCTATAGATGCACGGGGCTGATGACGGGCTGCTACTAATACTTGGGCCATCTATTCTATGTTCACCTATGCACCACTTGACCCTTTTGATTGTGATGGTTCTATTTAGAGTTGACTTTCTAGCACGTTAACAGACTTGTCAACGTGCTCTTCCTCATGTGTGGGTACCTCTACAGTTGCCCTCCTCGTTCTCGAGCAATCACGATGATGCATGTTTCTATAAAATTTAAATATGAATGAGTGGTCATAAGATGCATGGGTTAGAAAGTTGACAATGAACAAAGCAACTCTAGAAATCATATAATACATAAAAATGCATAAACTAGAAACTTGAAAATTCATGCAATCCATAAAAGAAACTTCATGCTAAAACAACTTCAAGGCTTTCTAAAATCTATCTCAAAAACTCTACAAAACCTTGGCTCTGATACCACTCTGACGCGACCCAATCCGGATCTCTCTATACTGTTTTCCGGTAGGTCTCGCCTAGCACCCCAACGGATCCCTCTTAAACCCTTACTATGTCGGCTAAGAGAAATTTGCGAAGCGAACCCTTAAAACTTTCGCTTTTAAACTAATTTAATCAACTTTCTTTTAAAAACTAGAAGGGTTGGTTTCGTTTTAAAACTAAAGTTCCATTTCAAATTTTAAATTCAAATCATTTTATAAAACTAAAATTGGGCAGTATAACGGCTACGTTATTACCATTGCCAAATAACCTGTAAAAGAAATTTGCACTCCCAAAATATTTCTCAAACACAACCCCACTTCCTTAGCCATAAAACATGTATTTCAACTCAATTTCCATTTCATCAAAATTGAAAGCATGAAGTCATAAATCAAGTCTTTCGCAAACTTACACAATTGCTAAAAAAAAACTAAAACTTTCATCTCCTGAATAAATATTTACAACTTATTTACAACTCAAAAGAGTATATCTACAAACGATTTTTGTAAAGCTACAAAATATGCAAAATATAAACTACATTACAAAATATAAACTATGCAGAAGTAGTGTCATGTCATGCCCACCTACTCTTTCAAAGAAGCCCTCTCTTCTCGGTCATCCATGTCAATACTTGAGGAGGTTTTTAAGATAAAAACAGGAAAACTGTGAGCTTTGGAAACTAAGTGAGTGCTTGTAACTTTTGTTCAACTAAAGTATTTAATTTCTAAAATACCTCCTTAAAACTTTTGGAAGTAAATTTCTACTTCTTAAAATTACTCAAATATAAATCTCTTTTAAATGCAAAGCATGAATAGAGAATCTATAAAACCCATATGTACATAAGACTTCATATAAAGCTTGTAAATTATAAAGCACACAAAATGCTAAATAAGTTTATCACTTGTAGTAAAGATCTGAAAATACTTTTCTTTGCTTTCTAAATTTCAAATGCTAACTTTTCGTTCTAAAAGCACCATTCGTAATCCTAAATGCTCTAACCACATGGCGACTAACTAACACTGCTCGTTGTGGCAAGTCAGGTGCTGATTTTAAACTTACACCAACTGTGATGCTACTATGACACCTCACGACTATGTACGGAATTTTACATCGCTAACCATAGCATGCAATAATATCCCACACAAACAGAGGGCAACACAACAGACTCGATTTCCCCCCAAGTTAGTAACACATCCCTCTCAGGACTTTGCTATACTAGTGTGGGATATACCAATCAGGTTTGAATCTGAATCTATAACTTAAGGGTATACTCATGGCATTTGAAAATTTCTTTTTGTTTTAACTTTTTAAGTGCAATAAGCACAAATCTCTTTTGCAAGTGTATTAAGTACCAAATCTCATTTTTAAGTGCAACAAGCACAAAATATATTTGCTAAGTGTAAGAAGCACAAAATAGCTTATTTTAAGTTCTAAAATGGCATGTAAAATTACAAAATGTTTAAACATTTCAAACAAGCATAAACTTTTATAAAATGGTTTTAGCATTCACTTGATTTCAAGGCTTGCTAAGGTGAGCTTCGATTGTCTTCTCTTGCCACTCTTGCTTTTTCTTCACCTACACACCAAATTCTAGTTTAGAATATACTAATTTTAGCTACACAAAATTCATCACATTATTTCTAACTCAACTAACTCATTATAGTGGCATTTTAATTACAATATTCTCTTCTTGATTTCAACTTAACCAAGGCTTTAAAATTCCATTTTCTTTCTATCATTCTTACTTATTCTTACCTAGGAACACATCCATTAACAGGAAATAATTTTCAAAAGCTTAAAATAAAATTTGATATTTGTAGACCCCTTTTGGCCGAATATTACCTAAGGACCAATCCCTAGCTTTTCTTTCCTCTATTTTTGCTCTACTCATCTCCCTAACTCCCATTTAGGTCGGTCCAAGTGTCAATTCAAAAAGAAACGGTCGTCGGGTGAAGGTTCCTAGCCAAAATGCCCTATTTTCGTTACTGAACTAAGGGCAACTTTTCCATTTTCCACTTCTAATCTCAATTCTCTTCTCTTTAGTGTTATACATACTCAATTATACTCATACAACTCATTTAAACATATAGGAGAAGTGATATTACGTGATGACCACCAATGCCCTTCATTTAGGCTACAAGATGTATGTTGTTTAATTTACTTTCTAACACTCTCATAAGTTTATCTAACATGTAGCAAACATTAAATCAAGCTTAAAGGCATTAAATTTCATTGGAATCATACACCTCTTACTATAGCCTTGTATGCCCTAACACATACCAAGTTCCTTTCATTCAAATTATTCATGCTTAAACCTTTAAGGCATTTTATCAAACACCTAATCAACAACATAATTCATTTAAATCAAGCTCAATTTAAATTTAGGGTTTCTCTTATATAAACCCTAACTTATCAATCTTGAATGATTCCACCAAATTTACTCATGCTTTAAGTGACGGGACCCAATCCGAATCACTCTATACTAGTACCTGGAGGGCCCTGTATGGCACTTCGACGGAATCCTCTTAAACCCAGCTAATTGGGCTAAAAGTAATCCGTGGAGCGAACTTTTAAAATCTCTTAATCGTCCCTCACTTTTTAAAGATAGAACGGTTTCTTTTCTTTTTTTTTTTTTGGAAAAATTCGACAGCATGACGACTACGTTTTTGATATTCTCAAAATACCTGCCATGGTAAAATACACTCCCAATTCTTTTCATTTTACAACTCAACTTCTTCCACAAACATGCTATAAAACTTCCTTTCCATTCTCATGCAATTTCAAATCATGTAAAACCATAAGCCATAGACTACAAGGTATAACCAAATTCTTATAAGCAATTCACTTAGAACATAACCACTTTTCATAATAAAGTTTACAAAAATTTATTCAACTCAAAAGGAATGAGAGTACAAACACTTATTTTAGGAGCCACCAAAACATGTCATGGAATACAAACAAATAATTGGCCTTTACTTCTATATAGCCTACAAAATGTTCATTCAAAAGAAGCAAGCATCAAATCTGCACCCACCTATTCCAACGGAGGAGATCTTGCACCTTCGTCACCCGCACTAGTACCTGAGGAGGTTTTTAAAATAAAACAAGAAAAGAGTGAGCTTATTAAAGCTCAGTGAGTGCTCGTAAGTTTTAGAACAATAACATTTTTCTTTCTAAAATACCTCCATAGAAAACTTTGGAAATAGAATTTTATTTCTTAAATGCTCACTTTAAATCACATATATTGCATAGCAAAATAGGTACATTTACTAACATAAAAATGTACATAAACTTTTGTTATAAACTAGTAGGTATGAGCATTATATCAAGCTGCAAACAGTTGCAAAATTCGTTTGAAATGTAATTGTAAATTGCATAAAAAGCTCATTTTCAAGGCTATTTTTTTTCATTCTAAAATGCACCAATTGTAACCCATAATGCTACAACCACACAATAGCTAAGCTAACGCTAATCAACATGGAGTCACGTGGCAATTTTGCTACTAATACCTTTCGTGACGCTACAAAGACATTTCAACAACTACATTGCAACGTAGCGTGAGACAACATCCCACACACGTAGAGATGACATGACGGACTCTATTCCCCCTAAAGTTAGTGACACGACCCCTCCCATGACTTTACCATACACGTGTGGCACATACTAGTCAGGTCTATAAATCTAAAAGTGTGGATATACGCTTGGCCTTTAAAAACTCATGTGTATATAAATTGTTTTTGCATCAAACATTTGAAACTACAAATCTCACTTTTGTTTGCATAATCATAAAATATAGCCTCATTTGCTAAAAGCTTAAAACTAAAACCTTGAATTTTATTTCTAAACAAGGCTTTCATTTATGAAATCATAAAATGCTAAAATTTTCATACAAAACATCATATCTATCAAAATGCTCATTTCAAGTTCTAAAATGGTAAGCACACTATAAAATGTTTAACATTTCAAACAAGCACAACTTTTATAAAACTATTTTAGCACTCACTTGGATTCAAGCTTGCTAAGGTGAGCTTCAATGGCCTTCTCTTGCTCCGCTTGCTTCCTCCTTACCTACACATCACATTTTTGTTTAGAATATACTAATTTTAACTTCACAAAACTTATCACATTGTTTCTAACTCAACTAACTCTATTGAAAGCCATTTTGCCTACAAGCTTCTCTTCTTGGTTTCTATTTAACCAAAGCTTTAAAATTTCAATTTCTTTCCATGAATCTTATTTATTCTCACCTAGGAAATATACCCAAAATAATTTTCTAAAGCGCTAAACAAAATTTGATGTTTTTGGACCTCTCTTGGCCAAACACTATACAACCCTCACCCCATTGAATTTCTTTCATCCATTCTTGCTCCACTCATCTCCCTAACTCACATTTAGGTTGATCCAAGTGTCAATTCGAAAAGAAACGGTCACCGAGTGAAGGTTTCTAGATAAAATGCCCTATTTTCAATACTAAATTAAGGGTAACTTTTTCATTTTTCATTTCTAATCTCAATTCTCTTTTCCTTAGTGATATTCATGCTTAGTTATACTCATACAATTCATTCAAACACATAAGGGAAGTGGTAGTACATGATAACCATCAATGCCCTTCATTTAGGCTACAAAATAGGTATTGACTAATTTGTTTTCTAATACTTTCATAGGTTTATCTACCATATAACCAACATGGAATCATACTTAAAAGCATTAAATTGCATTGGTATCATATACCCCTCACTATGGCCTTGTATGCCCTAACACACACCAAGTTCCTTTTATTCAAATTTTTCATGTTAAATCTTTTAGGCATTTCATCAACACCTAATCAACAACATACTTCATTTATATCAAGTTCAATTCAAACTTAGGGTTTTTCCCCACAAACCCTAACTTTTCAATCTTTAATAGTTCTACTAAACTTATCCTTGTTTTAGGGCTCTTAAAGTTCAACTCATAATATACATAAAAACCCCTATCAAATTCTAACTCAACCATCACCACCAATCACCATAAATGTGTTCAAAAGTGATGAACTAACCTCTTTTTGGCTTGATTTCTTGCTACCAACTTGGTCCTTTAGCTCGGTTTAGCTTGAAATCTTGATTTGGAGGTTGAAATTGGCTTGAAACCACTTGATTCCCCTTGTCTCTAAGCTTGGCCAAACACCCTTTTTGTCACTCACGGTTTTGGTTTCACAAAAATGGCTAAGTGTTGGTTTCTTCTCATATTTATACTTGTGACTTTCTCTAAATGACCATCATATCCTTAAAAATTCTCCTTGAATCCTTGCTTAATTCCATCTTGACCCCTAATAGATAAACTTGCTTCTAATTGGTACATATGTCACACTTAACAATCACTTAATCACCCACTAATCACTTTATACCACATACCACCTCTAATCACCATACATAAAAGACATTTGTTTCACATCCATTGGTAGGATTTCATTTCACTTGGACCATGCACTTGGGGTTCCTTATCATATATTCACACCGAATCCGTAGGTGTTCACATGGAAATAACAATTTTTGTCCCTCTTTGATTTTATTTCACATTCTAAACCATTTAGATTCTAAAATATCCTACACTATTCCAACGCATGGATTGGTCATGAAATGTTTCAATTGAATCTTTACTAGTCCTTAATTTTACAATTTAGCAAAATACTCATAAAAACAACATTTCAAATCACAACTTAGTCACTATTACACTAGATTTCATAAAATAGGAATGAGGGCTCACATTAAGTCTCTTTAAAGTTCACATCATGATATAAATTAAACCCCTCATCAAATTCTAACTCAATCATCAACACTAACTTCCATAAATGAGTTCAAAGGTGATGAAACTAACCTCTTTTTGCTTTGATCTTGCTATACACTTGGTTCTCTAGCTTGGATTAACTTGGAATCTTGAATTGGAGCTTAAAAATTGTTTGAAACCAACTTGTTTCCCCTTCTTTATAGCTTGGCCAAACACCCCTCTTTTTCTCTTTATGTTTTTGGCTTCAAAAATTGTCTAAGTGTTGGACACTCTCATATATGTACTTTTCACTTTTTCTAAATGACCATTACGTCCTTGGCAATTTGGTTCTAGTCCTTGAACTTTTGCTTAATTCTATCTTGACCCTTAACAAGATGGTGCTTGCTTCTAATTGGTCCACATGCCACACTTAATAATCATTTAATTACTAACCAATCACTTTTTGCCATTTACCATCTCTAATCACCCTATTTAGTTTACACTTAATTAATTCTCATTGACAAGACCCAATCCGAATCCTACCGTACTTATATCCGGAAGGTCCTGCTTGGCACTCCAACGGATCCCTCATAACCCTACTTAATGGGCTAAGAGAAACTCGCGGAGCGAACCCTTAAAATCTTTTCTAACTTAGGAAAATTAGAATGGGTTGGATTCTTTTTTTTTTTATATATATAGAAAATTTGATAGTATAACAGCTGTGTTTTAACTTAATCAAAATAACCTGCAAGGGAAAAATACACTTCCATATGCTTTTGTTTTTCCAACCCAACTTTTTTGGCCTCAAACATGTATTTCAAATCATAAATCCATTTCGTTAAAATTCATAAGCATAAAATCATAATCAAACTGGATTGCAAGTCACATAAAGATTTATGACTAAAACTTTTGTATCATAATTAAATCCGGACCATTCATTTACAACTTAAAATATATATATATATATACATGATTCTTTTCAGACACAAAATATGCAACGTATTTATACAGAAGCACTGTCGTGTCATTGCCCAACTTACTCTTCTGGAGGAGCCTTCTGTCTCGATCACCCACATCCGTACCTGATGAGGCTTTTAACATAAAAACAGAAAATGATAAGCTATGGAAGCTTAGTGAGTGCTTAATTTCTTTTTAACATAAAATATTTTATTTCTTAAAAATACCTCCTTAAAACTTTTTAAACTTCATTTATATTTCTTAAAATTTCATATAAGTTTCAATGCGTACATAAAACTTCTCATAAATTTTGTGAGTGAAAATCCATAAAACGTATATATGCATAAATTTTTTTCATAAAGCTTATAAACCCATAGAACTCATAAGAGTATCGAAATATATATAAACCTTATAATTTAGAAAGTAATTTAAACTCATACATACATAACATTTCGTAAAAACTTAAAAATTAATAAGCATATAAGAAATTATTATTTCTTAGGCTTTCTCAAGCTTAAATATGTAACTTCAAAACATACACAAAGATCTTTAAAACTCATGTATACATCAAACTTTATATAGCTGACATCTTAAAATGAAAACTTAAACCTTACTTCGATTGCAAAACATACAAATAAAAATTATAAACCCTTAAATACGTAAATTCTTATATAAAGCTTTTAAATTGAACAATATCTTGAAACTTAAATATACATATAAATTCATATAGAACTTATGGTTCACAATGTATATAAAAATGGAAATCTCAATTCAATGCATAGCTTAAAATAGAATTTCCATAAACCTCATAAATATTCATAAAACTCCGTAGAAAACTTATCGATTGAAAAATGCATAAGATGAATTTCCATTTCTTAAATTTTTCTCGAAACTTAATTTCATTTGATCGTAAAACATACTTAAAACATATTAAACATTTTCCTTTGTTTTCAATACTTAAAATACTTACTTAATTTTCGAAAAGCACCATTCGTACCCCATAAAACTTACAACCATGCGATAGTTGTGATATGCTAACCGATGTGGAGTCACGTGGCGCTTTTAACAGACGCCAATCGTGACACTTACTTACTTACAAAGACATCTCGTAGTTATGTGTGGAATGTTACATCACTAACCATAACACGAGATAATATCCCATAAAAGTAGAAGCGACATGACATACTCAATTTCCCCCCTGAGTTAATGACGCATCCCTTCTAGACTTGTCATACTAACATGGGATATACCGGCCAGGTCTAAACTTACTTATAGAGGTGGGTATACTTATGACATTTGAAAATTCATTTTTTAATTTCTTATTTAGTGCACAAGCACAAAATATTATTTTATACTTAATCGTACTTAAAACCTCATATATATATATATATATAAACTTCATATGAAACTTAGATTTTAATATACATATACACTGGCTTAATAAGACTTCTTAAAAATCATACATATCAATGCAAAAATATACATAAGAAATCCACAAAATTTTCGTATTTGCATAAGCCTCATATAAATCATACAAATTGCAAACCTTATAAAATTAATAACCACTTAAAATCACTTATAGGGAAATCAAAATACTTTTCTTTACATAACATAAAACGTAGCTCTATTTATAAAAAGAATTGGCTTAAAACTTAAAACCTAAATTTTATTTCATACAAACTCATAGTTATAAAAATCATAAATGATAATTTTCCATACCAATTGTCATATATTGAAAATATTCATTTCGCATACTAATATAACAATACACTTACAAAACGTTTAACACTTAAAACAACATAAACGTATACATTTCTTGCTTGAACAATCACTTAGAACATTTTCTTATAATTTAATTTCTTAAAGAAACTTCATAAATCCATCATAAAACTTTCAAAACAATATATAACACTCACAATAAAACATATTCTTAAGATTTCCAAATCAAATTGAAAATACTTCAAAATCAAGTGTAACACTCACCTTAAATTCAAACTTTCTTTAAGTGAGCTCCAATAGCCTTCATTGGTTCCACTTCCTTTCTTTTCACCTACACATCACATAATTGCTTAAAACACACTCATTTTAGCTTCACAAAGTTTATCACACAACTTATAACTCAATTCATTCATTGGAGTACTATTTTACCAACTTACTTCTCTGCTCATTTTCAACTTAATCGAGGCTTTAAAATTCTGTTTTCTTTGCATAGACCTTACTTATATACACCTAGGAGCATCCCCATATGCCTGAAATAATTTTCTGGAGCCTGAAACGAAAAGTCAAATTTTTGGCATCCCCTTAGGCCGAGAACTGTTCACAGCCCATTCCAGGGCTGCTCTTGACCTCATTTTTGCTACATTCATCTCTCTAACTCGCATTTAGATCACACGTAAAACGGTTCTGAAAAATTCCAACAAACGAATACGAAACCTAGGAAAAACCTCCTTTTTTCATCACTTTTTCAATGTCATTTTCACCATTTTCATTCTAAAATCTTAACTCTTATTTCCTTAATGCCAAACATACTTAAACATACTCATTTAATGCATTAAAACACATACATGAGGTGATTTTTCATGATTCTCACCAATGCCCTTCACTTGAGGCAATTAAAGATAAATTGTCTTAATGGATTTCTAACAATTTTATTAACTTATCCTAGGTTTCTCCATCAAATTTTCAACATGGAATCATATTTAATAACATCAAATGACCTTGGTTACATACTTCCTTCAATATGCTTTTACATGGTCTAATACATAAACAATCCATTTCATTCAATTTTTGCATTTTTCTTCACTTAGGCATTTTATCAAACACTTGGTGTGCACTTATTTCATTTAAACAACCTCCCTTCAATTTTATGGTTTCTCCTACCAAAACCTAACTCATAAAAACTTAAGGATTTCCATGTGGTTAATACTTAATTTTTGTCTCATAAGACTCAACTTAAATCACACATAAAAACTCATATCAAAAACTCAACCAAATCACCACACAAACATCCTTACCAACATCATTGAAACACTTGAAAAGTGATAAAACTTACCTATTTTTGGATTCGATCTTGGCCCAAGCTTGTTCTTCTAGCTTAGGGTTGCTTGATTACTTGATTGAGAGGTTGAAAATTGATTGAACTTGCTTGATTCTCTCTTTGCTTGACTTGGCTGAAACCTCCCATTTCCTTCTCTCGGTTTTCTTCTTGTTTTGTGAGTGTTTGGCATGAAAATGGCTCAATCTTGTGACAAGGGTTGATATTTATACTTATCTTTCTCATAAATGACCATTATGTCCCTTAATTAATTTAACTTTGGCCCTTAACTCTTGCTTATTCCATCTTGGCCCATGTCATGCAAACTTATTTCAATTTGATCCATAAACTTCCATAATTATCCATTCAATTGTCTTTAATCAATTTTAATTAATCTCCACCACAAATTTAGTCAAAAGATGACTATTATGTGTTAATCCACCATTGGTCCATCAATAATCACATGGATAGTGCTTTTAGAATGGGTTTAAGATCATAAAATCTCATTTATACCCTTAACGTTAAAAATTAATACACTTCATTCCAAAATAAATTCCAAATTAATTCTATGATCACCCATTCATCAAATTGGCTTTACAATACTCTAATTAGATCTCTTAGGACTCAATCCATGGCTTCAAAAAGAATTCAAATGGAGTTTAGGTCAACAGTATTCACAATCCTATCCATAAGGGCGTTTTCATTGGGTAACTTTCGGAACCTTCGGACACTACCCAAACGGACTCATTTTTACTTCGTTTTATTTTTATTGGGTCCTACTAATCATTCTAAATATTTTCAAATTTCTAGGTCTGTCTCAAATTTTCACTATTCAAAGATACTATTCACCTAAAAATATTTCTATTCATCCGTAAATTCACTATTAATCATAAAATGAAAGTTTGGGGTCCTACACTCATTGGTGGGATTTTCTTTTACTTTAACAATTATTGGTGGACCCTTATCTTACTAATTCATAAAGACTCTAATGGAAACGACCATTTTATCCTTCTATTTATTTATTCTACAATTGGGTTCAATCAATTTCTAAAAATTCTCTACATTCTTGGACACTCTCATTGGTCATCTAGGATCTCAAAACATCACTTAGTAACTAGTACTAGAGAAACCGTAAATAGAATTGAGGGCTTACAGTCAAGGACATAATGGTCATTTAGAAAAAATTAAAAGTATATATGTTATAGAGTGTCCAACACTTAGCAAATTTTTGAAGCAAAACCATAGAGAGAGACTATAGGTTTTCGGCCAAGCTATAGAAAAGGGGGAAAAAGTTGGTTTCAAGCAATTTTTAAGCTCCAATTCAAGATTTCAGCTAACCTAAGCTAGAGGACCAAGTTTATAGCAAGATCAAAGCAAAAAGAGGTTCATTTCATCACCTTTGAACTCATTTTAGGGCAGTTAATGTTGATGATTCAGTTAGAATTTGGTAAGGGTTTTCATTTATACCATGATTTGAATTTTAAGAGACCTAAAGCAAGAGTAAATTTAGTGGAATCATTCAAGATTGATAAGTTAGGGTTTATGTAAGAGAAACCCTAAATTTAGTTTGAGCTTGATTTAAATAAATTATGTTGTTGATTAGGTGTTCGATGAAATGCCTAAAAGGTTTAAGCATGACAAATTTGAATAAAAGGAACTTAGTGTGTATTAAGGCATACAAGGCTATAGTGAGGGGTGTATGATTCCAATGAAATTTAATGCCTTAAGCTTGATTCCATGCTTGTTACATGTTAGATAAACTTATGAGAGTGTTAGAAAGTAAATTAGACAACATACATCTTGTAGCCTAAATGAAGGGCATTAGTGATCATCATGTAATTCCACTTCTCCTATGTGTGTTAAATGAGTTGTGTGAGTATAAATGAGCATGCATAACACTAAAGAGGAGAGAATTGAGATTAGAAGTGGAAAATGGAAAAGTTGCCCTTAGTTTAGTAGCAAAAATAAGGCATTTAGTTAGGAACCTTCACCTGACGACCTTTTCTTTTCGAATTGACACTTGGACTGACCTAAATGCGAGTTAGGGAGATGAGTGGAGCAAAATGGAGGAAAGAAAAGTTAGGGATTAGCCCCTAGCATAGGTTCGGCCAAAGGGGGTCCAAAACGGTCAAATTATTTCATGATGATGGGGGTGTTCTTAGGTGAGAATAAATAAGATTCATGAAAAGAAATTGGAATTTTTAAAGATTTAGTTAAGTAGAAACCAACAACAGAGGGATGTAAGCAAAAAATGGCCTTCAATAGAGAAGTTTGAGTAAA